>JANHGN010006848.1:60813-115123 GCA_024605025.1 Megaceryle maxima | reverse complement strand
GAACAGGTTGCCCAGAGAGGTGGTGGAGGCCCCATCCTTGGAGATTTTTAAGACCAGGCTGGATGGGGCTCTGAGCACCTGCTCTAGTGGGAGGTGACCCTGCCATTGGCAGGGGGGTTGGAACCAGATGATCTTTAAGGTCCCTTCCAGCCCTGACAATTCTATGATTCTATGACCACATCATGCTGTGTTTAACAACAAAACACATAAGGCACTGACAGGGCAATTGTTGAACTCATTGGGGAAGAGATTATCAATTTCAACCAGACTATATCAGCAAAGATTTAGAAAAGGGAGTTTCAGAAGTGTTTAACATTGGCCCAACTTTCTTCCCACTGAAGGCTCTAAGAATTGGGAAGGAAGAGAAAGAAGCCAATGCTGAATGATTCAGAAAATGTCTCCTAGGATTTGCTGGGCAACAGTGTGGTTACTATAATTCTCACTGACTATTCCCCCATCATCTCCCCTGTGTTTTGTAACCCTGCTTTTCTGAGCCAGAATTGTATCTCCTGTACTCTTCTGCAGAACAAGTGCAGGTTTTGAGGCTCATGAATGCCAGTTGTCCAAAGGATGAAAAAATCCTACCCTCTGCTAATTCAGTAGGTACTGATGCTTTAAGTCTCTTACAACAACGCTATTGCCAGCTCCCATGGTTTTATCACAAACCTCATAACATTAGGTGTTTTCCTACAGCCTTCAGCATTGAATCATAAGTAGAGATCTCAAATTTCATTAAAAAGAACAATAATTGTTTCTAGCTTTCATGGCTGCCTGCAGACATCACTGTAGTGTGACCTTAAATCTGTAGAAACCAGAGGTAATTAAAAGCTCAGAGGCAGGATTGAGTTTTATGGTTTAATGAGTGATCAGTTCTCTGCTGAGCAGGGGCAACTCAGCCTGAAGCAAATGTGATGTAAACCCCCTTAGTTCACAGCTCAGTGACAGAGATGTCGGCAAATGCTCTGTGCCTCCCTCCTGCAACAGGCTGAGCACGTGCAGGTGGCCGGCTTCCGCGACGCTGCTGCCATGCTGTGACTCAACCGCGTGCTTACACAGAAGCCAACATTTTCATCTCTAAAATCTTGCATTTATTAAAGCTCACCTTCCTCTGCTTTGGCAGCACTACTGAACCTTGGAGCAGGGGAGGAGGAACCGTATCTCATCTCTTCTGTGCTGCAGGTTTCATTTCGTATGGAGCCAGTGGCAATGCTCTGTCTTACAGAACTGCCTAATCTTGACACTTCACTGCCTTAAGCCAAAAAATCTAATTTGTTTTGATTTTATTTTTCTTTACGAAGAAAAACCTTTTTAAAAAGTCTAGTCAAAAAACAACTCAGGTGCTCTCTGGTTCTAGAAAGCTAAGCTTGAAAACAGATGTTAATTTTCATAGCATTTACTGAACTAATAACACTGCTGGCAAGAAGTATTTTCTGGCATAGCACCAATCAGGGCAGAGGATGAAAGTTAAAACCCACATTGCCCTTCACACTTTTTTGTATTTGTTATCAACTCTTGCCTGTTCTTGGCAGCTTTATTTCAGAACCCTGTTAGATATTTCTCCCCTCCTCTTGTTCTCTCATCCCTCTCCCTCCTTCCTTTCTCCTCTCCTGCCTCAAACAAGGTCAAATAACAAGAAACTCATATAAAAATCCTACTATTCCATCTTCTTCTGCCATGTTTTAAGCCACCTACTATCTCCCCACTCCTTAACCCAAAAGAAAGATTACATGTAAAATCATGAAAGGAAAAAAAATCCAATGAAAGCTTGCTGTTATTGTAGCAAAACAAGGAACATAACTGCTTCCAAAAATTCCTCAACAACAATTCTTAGCATCTATTTGTATTTTAGTATTTTTAACAAAATAAAAACAGCTTCCATTTTTAGATCTCCAGCTTTCTAATAGAACTCATCTTTAAGCATTCTGCTTCCTCTTTGCAAAAAGAAATTTTGATGCCATATGAAGTCAATCAAAGGAAATTTGAAGGCTGAGGTGGATGTAAGTTGACTAGATGGCTCTATTTTTCAAACCATGCTGTTTTCCTATGTCTTAAGATTGAATAATCTGTTTTTCATCCCCTTTTTAGAAGCTGTTCCTGCCTCTTTTGCCATCAGAGGAGTGATGAGAAACCCATCCCACTGGCATGCTTTCCATTTGCTACTGACATAAAAAGATTGCCTGTGGAAGGTACCAGCCCCGGGTGGCTGCCCAGGGGCAGGAATGACAGTATGCTTTTTGGCCACCACAACCCACAACTGGAAGGAGAGATTCCAATTAAAACATGATTTTTAATTGCTGATTTTTTTTTGTGCCAAAAACAACACTAATCTCCAGGGATGAGTCAAAAGACAGTTTTCCTTAATGGAATGAATGTTTATGGAGAAGATAAAGCAGATAAAAACTATATTGAACCAATATTTACCAAAATACTGTCTGGACCCACCTTTAAGATTAAGTAGAGTTTACACTATTACATCGTCTTTTCCTTGAGTCATGACATGATGTAGTCTGAGGGTGGTGGGGAAACATGGACACAAACCCAATGGCTATCTTTGGGCACATGACTGGAAGACATTTAACTTCCATTCCACTCAAGCACAAGTATTCCCTGGAAAGGCAGCATTTTGACACAAGCTGAGCTACACGCGTTGTTTAAGTGCTGTCCCCAGCAGGCATGCCTCCTAAGCGTTGCTGCTGCCAGATGATGATCTGTTGTTTTCACCTAGCCATCGTGCTGCAGACAGTTCACAGACTCGCAGAACAAGGCAAACAAGCCTTGCTTGCAGCTACACTAGGCCCTGTCTTCATAAGTGCTGCTCTGAAGGAGCCCCACTCACTTTTGGCAATGTAACCTCAGAATCCACACTTTGGAAAATTGTGAGCCTACTGTGTTCTTTTAGCTTCTCATTGTTCAGCTGGTAACAACTACCTCTACCTTACCTCCTCCTGATGAGTCACGACTCACTATACAGTTGAGGGAAACTGAGGCACAGTGTAGGGAAGGTTAATGTGTGCACTGATTTGGGATGCTCATCTTTCAAGAGCCCTGGCTGAAGGTTCTTCTCTCAGAGCCCCTGGGCTCCTTCATTTTTCCCTGACTTCAGGCTGGATACAACAAAATGGTCACAGAAACACAAGGAAGGAGCAAAGCTGTGGACAAGCACAACACTTCTTCCCTTCCTAAAGGGCACAAAGATGATAAGGTACCTTGAGCAATTTGCAACCTCAATCCTGGCCCCTTCACAGCCGCGACCACCACAGCGAGGACGAGGGCTGTCACATGAACGTGACCTACACATACAGGAGCCTGTGCTGTCCCCATCCGAATGCTCACACAGTTGCCACGGGGACCAAGGTCCCAGTCTTCCATTCGTTGTCAGGTTTTTCACCTAATTTTAAAAGAAAAAAAATGTAATTAATAGTAAGTTTACATTTCTGCAGACAGCCCCACAATAAAACTGCCAAACAAAGCTGCTGAGGGGATTAGGATGCAGCTTAGATGGGAGCTGTCTGTGCTTGTGAGCAGGATTCAGAACAGAGGGTTGTTTTCAGACAATGCCGCATCAATATTTACCCTCCAAATTCCACCCCACATACCTAACGTGTGTGCACAGGCACCCGAGCCAACCCATCCAGCACCACACCAGGCACAAGCATCCATCTGCCATGGCACAAAACTACTGTGTTCCCTTGTCCCACACTGCACAGCTTCAGCCTTTTAAGCACAATGACCAGTGTTGATTGTCCCCACTCCATTATGCTTCCGCCTCTGCAGTGCTTGAGACTCTTCTTGCAGAATATTTTCCAAGTTAGCGTTCGTATAACCATAGTGACCAGCTGAGACCAGTGCCTTGCTGGGTTTGGTCCTGTCCAAACACACAGTAGGAACTGGCTCCCTTTCTGAACAGAGCCACAGCCTAACTGGCTAATCTAGGTGAAGCACAGAAAGTGAAGGAGAGGGTGGTGACCAGAATTAATGCTGAGGATCACACAGTGGGCTAAAGAGCAAGAATTCATCTCAAGGCAATTTATAGACCAGACCACACTGTTATCTGTTTCCTCTGCCCTTTGCTTCATGCCTGAACAGCCCCGAACAGGCTGGGGCTTGTGCTTCCTGTGCACTGTAATAAAGTAAAAACACGGTAGTCCTGGCAGACCAGAAGCATGAGAAACAGAACTGTTTCAGCCCAGGACTGGTGAAAACCTTCCAGGAGATAGGGTGTCAGAGCTTGCTCCCCTGTGTCTTGTTTTACCCAGTGCTGCTAGGTGAGGCCTCAGCCGCAGGCTGGGGAGGAGGCTGCTAGAGCCCTTGCTACCAAGGCTGACCGGAGAAGATGAGTGTTGCCTGCTCCTCCCAGGATCGCTCCCAGGCCACGACTGCCTTCTTGTTCACACTCCATTGCTCACTACCACAAAATCCAGCAACTTCAGGACCATGCCTGGAAAGTTGCCCAGAACACTCCTGCCCTGGCTTCACTTTTGCTCCCGACTTCAGCAATACGAGGCAGGAAGACATCCACGTTGGCCCTGCCTAGGTACAGCTACTTCCTTACTACAGTGCAGCATCATGATGCCCTCTCCCTTGGAAGAACCCTCCATCCATCACATCCCAGAGTGCAAGGCCTCACAGGCGGGAAGCCACAGCCTGCAAGTGGCTCATCCCCACTGGTGTCACCCATGGGGTGGTGGGATACTCAGCAGCTTTGGTAAAAACACTGGCAAAGGCAATGCTGGACACAGCCTCAGCAATGCACACAACAAAGGGTGACAAAAGGAAGAGGCTGGGGCCCTGGTAAACAGCCCTGTACCCCAATCTGAACCAGCTACCACTAGCAAATCCCATTGTACCACGCTTCACTGAGTTCTGCAGTCAGAAGGATCAGTCCCCTGGGCTGCCCCAGGGGAGAAACAATTTCTCCTGCTTTACAGACACGGAAACCAAGGCACAGAGAGGCTGGAGGCCTGCACAGGAGCCATGCAGGGAGCCAACCACAGCCATGAGAGCAGTGCTTTCAAACACTCATCCTCTGAAACACGTTGCTCTGTGCTTATTCTCCAAGTCTGGCACTACGTTAAACACTCACAATGCACCTCCGGTGGGCTGTCATCTTCCCCTCTCACCCATCTACAGCAGCATCAAAAATAAGCAGCCGTGGCACGGAAGTAATTTAGATCTGTTACTGTGCTCATCAGTCTGCAGTTGCAGGGTTTCAAAGCATCTGTTGTAAACTTTTGTTTGCAATAGATTATCATGTCATCATAAAAATTTGCTCTGGGCTGCAGGTTACAAGGCAAGAGGCCCAGAGAAGAGAACACTGAGTTTTGGTTTTGTTGTTGAATTTGTTGGTTTATACATGCATGCAATCAAAAATCAATACAGTTGTGTTGCTAAAAGTTAGGGATGAAAAAAGAATCAAAGGAACTGCTTTAAGATACTTAATACTAGATGTTTATCTCCCTTCTCCTCCTGCCTTACAAGAGTCATAATCCAAATATCAGATCATTTCTACCCATTTTTGAGCCAGAAAGCCTTGCTGATTCCACCAGGGAGTTCTGTTCAGATATCAGTGGTATGATATAGCCCATGACTTCAATTAAATTAAAAAAAAATTTAAAAAAAAGCTGAAAAATAATTATTGGCTTATAAGCGATACTGGGAAGCAATTCAAAAATTAAACAAATAAGCAGCCATAACCAAAATGTTGAGATTTATAAACATGTCACATTGTTGTTCTGGTTTAGGGTCAGGATGGCCCCTTAGACCTCTAACAGATGCTCTCTGTTAAACCCTCTCCCTCCACAAGGCGGAAGAGAAAGGGGATAAGGGAGAGACTTAGCGATTAGAAAAGGAAACTAGAACAGCTTTAATGAAAATGAAAATAATAATAATAAAAACGAATATATACAAATATATACAAAACCAGCACAGGAGGTTCCACCTTAACATGAGGAGGAGCTGCTTTACTGTAAGGGTCCCAGAGCACTGGAACGGGCTCCTCAGAGAGGCTGTGGAGTCTCCTTCCTTGGAGATTTTCAAAACCTGCCTGGCTGTGTTCCTGTGTGACCTGTGCTGGATTGTATGGTCCTGCTCTGGCAGGGGGGGTGGACTCGAAGATCTCCAAGGTCCATTCCAACCCCTGACATCCTGTGATCCTGTGAACCAGTATCAAATCCAACCCCCCGATGGTAATTGCATCACCATCACCACTGATGCTGTAGAGCAGCACTGGGAGAGGCCCAGACTGAGCCCAGCAGCAAACGGGAGCTGTGTTCAGGAGCTGGATTCTGGTACTGGATTCAGGAAAACACAGATCAGGATCAAAGACAGAATCAACAGAGTCCTCCTTGGATGCTCCAAGGAAGAAACCACAAGAAGACTTGTGCCAAGCTGAGCAAAGCCAGCAAAACAGTCCAAGAGGGCAAAGAGAGGAGCGAGACCCTACAGATCCCTCTGCTTTATACCAAATATGATGTATATGGGATGGAATCCCTCGTTGGTGAGTTTAGGGTAATTTGTCCTGTCCACTCCTCCCTGCAGGTGTGGCCTTTTACTTTCTGCACCCCACAATGTGGTACACAAGATCCAGCAGTGGCCTTGGTCTGCACACCAATCCTTGGCAGTAACTCTAACCATG
This sequence comes from Megaceryle maxima, assembly GCA_024605025.1. Classification (NCBI taxonomy): domain Eukaryota; kingdom Metazoa; phylum Chordata; class Aves; order Coraciiformes; family Cerylidae; genus Megaceryle; species Megaceryle maxima. The sequence continues at coordinate 108,489 of JANHGN010006848.1, read as the reverse complement.
GGGTGTTATCACTGCTGGAAGCAGATGCTGCCTGTGAAAACAGGCTGCTGACTTCAGAAAGTGCAGGTAGTTAGAACTAAGCTGAAAAGTAAAATCACTTAACAGAATTAGTTCTGTTCTCACTCAAACCACAACAGTTGTGTGGGAAGTTTGTATACTTAAGAAATTACATATGGATTACTATTGTATCTTTAAATTCATAAAAAAATATTCAAAAGAGCAAACTTGGGAAGTGGGATAAAAACCCATATGCACTGGTCTTTTTCAGGAATACCTTTACAAGGTAAATCCTTTGTAGCCAACACAGTGCCCAGCAGACAGAGAGAACATCTTTCAAAACCCCTAATCAAATGCCCTTCTCTCACCTGACAATATTACAAATTCCAGAGTTCTCGTATTTTATGAGCTGCCACACTCCCAGCAAAGGCATCATCTTTTCGTTTCTTCCATGTACCGCCTAAAGGCTCAAGTGCAGGATCTAAAAATTCAGGCTGACCATTCCTACCTCCCACTACCAGGATATTTGCAATGTTTATTCTGATATTAAAGATAAGTCTAGAAGTATTACTTGTTCTTTTTGATTCATCTATGCATCCTCTTAGGATTCAGATATCAGCTGCTTATAACTTTGCCAAGCTTATAGTTATTTCAGCTGGAAGTTTCCATGTTGGCTGTTTGACAGAAGCTGACAATTCTTGCAAAGTTTCAGTCAAAATATTTCAACCATTCCTAAAATCAAATCTAGGGGAAAAGAACATCCATAAGTAGCAACCTTTTCCTTGGAACGAGCTAAAGTTCAGAGAGAGAAATTGCACTTTACATCCCTGCAACCTTCTTGCGATTCCTGTTAAGACACATTTAAATCTGTCTGGGGTACAAAATCTCTGAGAGGTGGGGAGGAAAATTCTCAGTTTTCAGAGACTCAAAGATTTTGATCCTGTCACCTGAAGTCTTCTCTGTGCACTGGGCATGCTTCAGTGTGGGCCTGAGTAGGTTAATCCTGGGCACTGCAGCTCTGAGTGGCTGAGCCCACATGAATTGAAAGCAGGGTATAAGTCTGCTAGAAACCCCAAAAAAGGAGTGGGGAGACTGGCACTGATTATCAAGAAAATGGGGTAGCATGGAAGCAGATGCCAGATGACTGATATAAAGGTTTGCTGGACACACTGAGTGGGACTGGGATGAAAACCTCTAAGAGCATCATTTGGCTCGTGATAAGAAAGACTGTAGACTTTATTGGGAATACTGAGTTCCTGATTTGCCAACCACTATCAACAGCAACCCCATGAGCTTGGCTAATGGAGTCTGTTAGCCAAATCTAACGTTCCTTTCCTGCTGGTGGCCCATGTTGGCATCAGTAAGATATTATAAAGTAGGTTGTGATTTTTTTTTTTTTCATTTTTCCTAAACTAATTCAGGACTCCCTGATATGACACATGCACATACAGGGGAAAAAGAGTAGCATGGGTAATTTGTGTCTTACAATTTCTTAATGTTAAAAGGTTTGACACTGCAACCTTCACAGTGAACCTTTAGGAGGTTCTGGGTGTTACCTGATAATAACATGTATTAACCATTGCCTAAGGTACTATGTTAACACTATATGATTAACCCTCTATCCAAGGTGCCTTAATATTAAATCTGAAGAGTGGAAATCTGTGGTGCAATGTATTGCTGTACAAAGATGTTCAGACTAGCTCTGAACAAGCATGTTTGCACAGGAGCAGCAGTCAAATTACGTTAGTGTGGTTGACTCACAGAAATGCCTGGCCTTTGTAGGATATAATTTAATAATATGCCAGTTCTGCCTTTAAAAATTGCAGCATGCCAGTCTCTCAGCCGTGCCAGGACATCTGTTTGTGGGCTAGGCTGCAGAAGAGCTCACTGACACTATCTGGATTAGGAAAAGTTTATTTGGGAGGGGTGCTTTTAATCTACGCCATGTCACACTTGACTGTGATCTCACATACAGCTGTACCAGCACAGCTGAACGCCTGGTGCTCAGCCCAGGGAAGTCAAATGAGAAAAGCCAGGACTGCTTAAGACAGTAACTCATCCAACTAAACTCCCAGACAGGCCTTTTTCAGGACTGAAATTTGGCACTGGGTCACTGCATTCCTGTACCTTTCCAGTGGTCATTTGCACATGCTGTCCTAGACAATTACCTCTGTTGACTATACCCTTTATCCTGCACTGAACACAAGGAAATACTTGGATATTTCTGATACAGGTGCTTAAATGAGCCATCCCATTCCATGCCAGAGGTGAATTCATTCCAGCAAGGAGCAGAGGAGAAAGAAATAGAAAGCACTTGCATCTGGATTTTAAACAGCTTGGCAGCCTGTCAGTCGAAGAGCACAAGGCTGATGTACTCACCAGAATGAGAACACCTACATGGAAAAATAATCTACAATGGAAGTGCTAAAACAAATATAAAACTAGTACCCTAAGAACAGCCAAAGCTCCTGAATATTCTGGGCTGGATTTTTATGACCTTGAAACAATGATCTGGAGTAGCCTGTCCCCTAGTGTGCTCCACAGCAGACATGTTCAAACTAGAGGATTAACACCTCACACACCTATCAACAGACACAGGCATTAAGCAGGACAAGATAACAGCATGGTCAATCAAGAAGCACTGCATCCCAGTTCAACACAGGAGGGTTTTAAACACACAAGTCTCTGAATCCAGCAGTGAAAAACTTAAGCCTGCCAAGCTGAGGATGGATTGAAGTAATGACTAATATTTCCTGGGAAAATATCTGAGAAGTAAGGAAGATAAGGGGAATAAACATCCCAGCACCTCCACAAAGAACTAGCATACTGAAGATATAACCCCAGCCAGTCCTCCCTCTCTACCTACCAGACTTAGCAGTATTAACATGCTAATTGACGTTAGATAATAATGATGAACATTAATGAGAATTTCTCCCACCTGCCCCTCATTTATCAACAAAAGACTGGTTTTCCTCCCCAGCCACCTTACAGGTACGGTTCAAGCAGCAGGAATTAAATTTGGCCAGATGGCTTCTGGGGATCACAGCCAGAAACTGGATATTGTCATCAGAGGAGAGTGGGTGAGAAGGAAGCTGGAGAGCCAACTCAAACTGATTCAAGCAGAGATACTTTTTTTGAACTGCTGAATCTGATGGAGACCAGGGCAATGAAAGAAGACCATCTCCTTGCAATATCACATAGATTTGGTCTGCTAAAGTTAGGTTAGAACCTCCTATTCTCTTTCTCATACTCTGTCTCTTGGTTACACTCTCCCCTTCCTTTGTGTTCTCTATTACACACTGTACCTTTTAGTTCTCTCTGCAAACCATCCACACATGCCCCATTTCTCTGCTGCTCCCTAGATGCCTATTCATGACAGTGCAACAATTTACTAGTGCTGTTTCCTGGGCCTACCTCAGGGATGCAAGAGGAAATTTAACTGGATGCTGCCCAAGGATGCTGCAGTCAGCTACTCTGATTTCCCTGACCTGCAGGGAAGCCAAAGAAATGGTGCAGAGAGTGGAGCAGCCCTGAGAAAGCTGAAGTTTCATCTGAGGTTTACACAGTTCTTAGCAGTAACCCAACAGCCTGATCCAATCTTTTTCACTCAAGGCATGGGTGGGCATGAAAACTGAATGCTTGCTTTGGGATCGCTCTTTTGGAGAAAACAAATACATCTGGAGTCTCTGTGTTCCAAACAAGAGGCTGTGCATAGATATTAGTGTGTGCCACTGGGCTCTCCATGCTTCCCTAACAGCCAGTCTTCATCAGTGCGCACACATTCACTTTCCCTCTCCCTTCTCCACATATGCACACATTCATACACCAGTATATATAAAATATTCCCTCTCCTTCCACTTACTGGGCACTCAGTAATGTTTTGAGTCCACAGGCTCATATTGGAGCTGTCCTCAATCGTGGTGCATCGCTTCTGCTTGCTATCCCAGCCACAATAGGGGTCTCTGGCTCCTAGGCATTCCCTGCATGTGCAAAGAGAAAAGATTAAAGTTCTTTGAGACTGTCTAGCTCTAAAGACACGTATTCTAGTATAGCACTTGTATATGACAGCTGTCAACTGCACCAAGGCTCCGCAGAAGAAACAATTTCTTCTAAGCAGAGGTTTACCTGCTTGAAGGGGAAGAATGGCTGAATAGAAGGGTGATAGGACACAAAGCAAATATCACTCATAGAAGCTGTAGATTAAAAATCAGTTCACTTCTCTCCAAGGCCTAGGGAAAGAAAATGACTTTACAAATTCTAGTCAAAGAACACTTGTCATTGAGATATCTTTGTGCCCACATGTAATCACTCATCAGGCCAAATCTCACACAAAGCAACCTCTGTGAGTGTGTTTTCTGACACTGTGTCCATCCAAAGGGGTTAGACAAGCAGAATTAGCCAATAGGCCACTAATAAAGGCTTTCTATTAGTCTTGGCTTTTGCTGGAACAATGGTTTCATTTATAATCCCAACATCAAGATGTCAGTTTGGAAAAGTCACAGCAGAACATTATTTCTAAGCTTTTGGCCGCTTTAAACACTGCTGTATTCATTTTCCTCCTGAATCCATATTTACAGGCTAAGTGTGTGTTCCCAACATGTGAGCTGCTAAAGAAAAATAACTAGGGTTATTACTGCCACTGAACAGAGAAGGTCAGTCACAGAATTAGCCTGTACCAATAAAATTCAGCTGTACTGGTTGTTCCCATGAGTTGCTTTCAAATTGTTAATTTTCATTAAGAAAACATAACAGTACGAGCCACTTCACGCATGTATTAGTGGAAGACAGAGAAGAGTGGACTAAACCTAAAAAGATCTGCAACTTTTCTGGGTTTTTTTAATTCCAATGATCCATTCTCTTCTATCACACAAAAGGCCGATAGGGTCTTTCCAAAAGTCCCAAATGATTTGAAAACTGCCAATTAGACAGCAGCAAGGGACCAAGGGAAAAATTCAGTTCCAGAAGCTAAATAAGAAAGTAATAAAATTTATTCTAATGGTACTATGATAAATGAAACATCAAAAAGAAAGAAAAAAGAAAAGAATCAAATGCAATGAGATGTGAACTGTTCCCTCCCAGAAATCTTTGAAATCCTATTAGCCTGTAATCAGACGCAAATGAAAAAGCAAATCCCTTAAGCACAGCTGAAAACACTCTATCAGGCTGTGCTGACTCTACAGCAATTTGCCCCAAAGCAAACTCTAGATCGTTTTGCTGTCTGGTACCCATTGCTATATAGACAGACACATGTGTATATATTTATATCTTAATTATGAGTTTCAGTTTGCTCCTACATAGCAGCTCCTATATTTCCTCTACTAAAGATTTCACACACAGCATTGTAAGCAACATAACTTTACCCTTTCATCCTCTAGGAAGGTAGTTACAATGACTGTCTCTACTACATTTTTCTTCAGCTGCTTCAGTGCACCCAAGGAAAAGGCAAAGATGACTTTTCCCCAGCCCCAGGCAACAGAATATCAAATATTTGCCTAGAAAAGACTGGAGATGCTCAGTCCAAGGACATATGCTGCTTTGCTCATTATTCTGGCGAAGGACCCCCATCCTGCTGTTTTGGCAACCCACACCACCCTCACCCATGAAGCGGGGCTGCTGTCATGTCCAGAGCTGCCTTTGCCATTTAGCAGCCCCTCAGCAAGGGCAACGGCCACCTAATTACAGAGCAGACTCTGGTGCATCTGCCCACCCTCTTGGCAACTTGGCACTTCAGGAGGAAACTGAACAGTTTCTAGAATGAGAATAAGAGGAGCAACTGAAGGGGAAAAAAAAAAAAGAAAAAAGAAAAAAAGAAATAAGCCTCTGCTTTTAGTTAGAGAGCCTTTTGGTCAGGCTTTTGGACCACGACACCATGTACACGCTATTGTTTCCAAATGCATGAAGCCATTGCACTGGGCACCCAGTGAGCTGAGAGAGGTCATTGTAATTCATAACAGGGAAGGCTGTTGTGAGCATCACCCTATTATGATACCCATTTTCTCTGAATTTAATTTATAGGAAAACATGTGCTGCATAAAGTCAGGAAATAATCTCCATATGTTCTGTGCTGCAGCCCTCAGCCACTCTGCAGGCTGCAATATATCCCAGTTAGGCACTGACCACTTTGCTGGCACTATCATAATGTATGTCATGGACCTAATGTGATGCTCTTGGCTGAGAGCAGCAAGCTAGAGATCCCTAACGGTGCACTCAATGAATCACAGCCTGCAGTCCCCTGCCACCGCCACTGACCCCCCAGCTGACGGGCCATCAGTAACTTTGCTGCAGAGCTGCCTGAAGGCCACGATGCTGGGCTTGGAGAAAGCCCCATGCAGTGCTCATTGGCAGGAAGCTCCGGCCATCCTGCCGTTCCTGCGCTCTGCATCCTGGGTGTAATGAATTCCTGCCTAGCCTGGGCTCTGCTGGGTTGTCAAATCACATACACTGTAATTTAACAACCATCAAAGCCTGGGACTTCTCCCCATTTGATGGCAGACCCTCAAATCCATTTGAAATATAAAAACAAAATAGCTGTGCTGTCTGCCTGCCTTCAGGATTCGGAGCCCACTCATCTGCCTCAAATCTGGTAAGAAACGTATTATATCAGCTGACAGCGATAAACTTTAGGGTGAGGAGGAATGTATTTACTCACACACAATTAGCTCCATTTTTTTTTTCTTTTGTAAGCAGGAACAGCATTTCAACAGGAAAAGCAAAAGAACAATATTTCTGGCAAATACTTTAAGTGAACACTTCAAAATCCACCCTAATTTATATCCTTACAAAATCTTTAGAACATATATCCCTATTTATGTTATTAAAGACAAAACCACACCAGCAAACCCACACTAAATGACAAATATATGTATGCATATATGCACACACAGATCAAAATGCTTCAGAAATATGCTGTCATTATTAGTACCTCAGGCACCACAACGTGGAAAATGTATAAAGATATCACAGCATTTCCCTGTGCTCAGAACACAAAATAAATGTAAACGTTTACATGTAAATACTGTATCGTATTATGATACCGCGGCAAAGTCTCACCCAGGCCATGGGACCTGAAGTCTCGCAGGGCAGTATGCACATACTGTGTAATAAGATACAAAGGAGTTTACATGCTGTAATGAAATTCAGATGTTTCAAAGGCAATGGGACTTCTGTCACCGATTTAGTGTGGCCAGGTGTCATACCATACATACAGGGAACACCATACTTAGATTTCCTCAGTGGCAGGCTAGGAATGCCTGAAGGAACTAATGACACACTATCACCTCTCATCATAATTCACACAGGTAGAGGGAACCCATTATCCCAGACTACCCGAGCATAGCAGGTTAACACTGTCCATATTAATGCTAATGACTTAGTTAATGAAATCTCACAAAGTGGGATGCTTGTGTAAGTAAGATGGTGATGATACCACATGATCTGTGACCCCAGTTTCCCTCTGGCCATCTACTAACCATAGCACATTCTGTGAGGACTCAAGAGAATACATCTTGATGTATATCTAAGAGGTTGGATTTATTATGACAGGGCATTACTATCAATAGTCATTCACTGTAATTTATTGCCTTGTAATAAATGTCTTATCTGGGGCGTAAAGATATACATTGAAAACACTCAATTGAAAAACAATTCCATTTGTATCTCCTATTCAAGGTATTTTTTTCTCTGGTTCCTTATTCTCACTTACCGAGGACATTTGCATGAAAATAAGATCTTACTCATAAGAGCTCACCTACTGCCTGCTGTTTGGGAGCTATAAGCCTCCCTGTTGTTGGCTGTTCCTATAATTTCTACAGCAGTGATCTGGGATAATGAAAAGGATTAAGAGTCTGCAAGTGGGGCACTATCCACAGCCCACTGAAGTCAATGGAAAAATCATACCTATGACTCAGAAAAGTTTGGGGGCCTTTGAAGCCTGGTGATGCTGAGTCTTCACTAACAGCATGTGCTGTAAAAAAGCTTCTGCTTCCAAGATGCTGGTCCTGCCCAAGATCTCCTTTTTTTTAATAGCCTGGATCACATCTTCTTTCAGAATCTTCATTAAAGCTTAAACCTCTGTAATTCAGAAGTTTTCCATTCCCACTTTAATTTGCTCTGGGTCTAGATAACTTCATCTTTTGGTAATTTTTCCCTGTGAGTTAAAACTTCAGACTGTGTAATAAGTGGATTATTAAATCAATAGAACTAGACCCAAGAGATTAGGCTTTGACAGACCAAAGGAAAGAAAGAATTACTAGATTTTCTTCCCATTCTTACTACCAGACAGATGACAGACAAAAATGCCATTTTGTACCAAAAGCCACAAAACCATCATCCAGAGTATTCACACTGAAAAGCTCTGCTCTTCTCATCTGAGAGGACTTGCTTGCTTTCCTGGTTTTCATTTCCTTTCTTTTCATTTACCTCTTTCTCACTCCTTTCTGATGACTAAAAGCAAATAGGACTGGAATGACAAGGCATGATGATTTGCAGAGGCACGGCTCTAGACTGAGAAGCTCCCTTCCCAAGCTTTGTTTGCTCACAAAACCCTGACACTGCACCAGGAGAGACCTCTACATTTTTGGTGATGAGTTTGCAACCTGCAGTGGCCATCATGTTCGCCAGGGAGATAATTGTCATATTGCCTAGTCCTTTAAACCCCCATGGGCATCACCATTTAGTTCATTAGAGGTGCAGAGATAGTGGTGCTATCAACTGCTGCAGAGCAAACATTTGTAACTCCGATCCTGCAAGGCACTGAGCAACACTCATCTGTACTCAGCATCTCAGGAGAATGGGCAGCACAGGAGCTCACCTTACTCTTTTGGGAAACAAGACCTCCAAATTTCACACTAGCTCATTGTACTCTTCAACAGTCCTTTGGAAATAATAAAGGGGTTTTAGCTGTGTCTGTCAGTTGCAAGCATGAGGCTGTGTTTGGCAGATAATTCTTTCCTGACAAGGTTAGCTTACTGTCCCATTGCTATCAACCTGCAGAGGGGATGAACTAAACAAATAATCATATTAGCTTCCAGCCAACCAAATCATAATTACTGACAACCTCAATAGCCTATGCAAGGAAGAGTGGACTTCTGTCTTCCCTAAAGCCAGATGGCATGAAAAGAGAAGAATAAGAATCAAAAGGATGTTCATGGTTTAAGAAAATAAGATTAGAAAGGGGAAAAAAAAAAAAAAAGCACCAGACCTTCAAACAATCCCTCTAATTTTGAAACTTTTAAAATTTCAAACTGCTGAGATGAGTTAGTGATCTGTACAAATCCATTATCTTTCCCCACTGAGAAGAGAAGCCAAGTGGAACTGAGCTGCTTTAGTCAGACGCTGGTCAAGCAGTAGTTTCATTTCTCAGCTGGTGAATACAACATACTCCATGCCAGCTGCTACTGCCCTTTCCTCAATACGAGTAGCTGTGTACTTCATAAGCAATTAATGGGGCTATTTGTGGAGTGGGTCACTATGCAGGCAAGAGCATATTACAGCTTACAGGTACCACCACTATGAGGGCTACTGTTGATGTTAATCTGGACAAACAAGGTTTGGTGTTTGGCATTTGATATTGGACGCAGGGGCAGAGAAGCTGAAATGTGCATATGTTGCGTGCGTGTGTAATTTATCACCCACACATGCTTAGCATCAGTGATTACTGCTCTGCACGTGATTTGTTTTGAATGCATAAATTAAAGCCATGGTGTAAAACAACCTCTAAAACTGAAGTCCATTTATGAGCCAAACACATGTAACTTACTTGAGAGAAGCAGTGCAGACAGAGGATTTTCAGAGGCAGTTTCACCTCATTTTCCTTTCCACATCAGGAACCTTGGCTTACTCATTTCCACCTCCTGCCCTACCATTTTCAATATCACTTTAATCGATTGTGGTTTATAGATTATGGCCTCACACAATCTACACAACAAACTATTCCATTTCTTACTTTCTGACATCCCATTCCATCATCTTTTAGCAACAGTGACTTCTTTATTGGATAGGTGTTTATTTTTAAAGACATGAAATAAAACAGCACTGCATTTATTCAAATATGAAGATTAATGCCATCCCAGGAAAAATTTTGATTGCATCTGGATTTATGTTTACATCAGTAAAGCAGGTTATTAAAAAAAATGACTGTTTCTCCACAAACACTATTAGAAACTCTTGTCATTGTGCCAAATAAAACTGACCGGTAATAAAAACAAAAGTAGGGAGGGCCTCTGACTACTAGTGATGGGATCAGTCATCCACATGAAAACTCAGATACTATTAAAGTCCTAATGAAAGGAAGAGCCAGAAGGAATTCCTGAACACGGGGCATGTTTGTCTGGATTGCAAAGCACCATTTCCTAGCCTCAGCAGGCTTTTGAGCCTTAAGAAAGCATGCCTCCCAGGGCTGCCATATGGAAGGACTAGACATCCTTTTGGAAAGGCAGCTTGGGCAAATCAGTGCACTCAGGTGTTATTCCCTGTCTCTGCCCTGTGTCAGTCAGTGTCTGGAGGTGGCTGTCAGATTAAGATGTGTTCTGCTCCTACATTCCACTCTGTGGCTGTAGATCTGAGACTTCCATGTGAGCATGGGAAATTCCTGTAGTCTGGTGCTGTTCATGTGAAAAAGGGTGGTTTAGGCAGGAGCAAATCCACTGCAAGGGACACAGACAGGTGCTTTATGTAGTCTCTGCAAGATGCCAATGATTTAAGAATACAAAATATGCTAAAATATGGGAACTTACAAAGGTAAAGAAAACTGCAAAGGCAGAAGACTTAGAAAGAAATGTGAGTGATGATAAAGAAACCTGAAAACAGTCTACAGTTGTCACCAAGGCTCCACAAAGTAATCCATATTTAAGCAGCTCCTTTGTGAAAGCTGGATTTTGTTTCATTCTGGGTAATTATTTACTGCTCAACAAGATGCAGATTCAACTAGACAGAGCCTTTGTAGATTGACCTATGTTGGAAAAAACAAATAAATATTAGACCACCAACCACACCCTGAGGATCTAACACATCCCTTGTCCAGGGCTATTTTAACACTGCATAAGGGACAAAATGGTCCTCTGAATATATTCTCCATGGCCCATCTAGTTGTAAAAACACCATCAAACTATATCCATTTCACTTTTTAACAAGAGGCATCATCACTTAAGTAAATGGATATTCTTGAAATCCAGCCCTTCTCCTTTGCAGATCTACATAGATCTACAGTACTTAGGTATTTTAACATGTAAAAGACACCAGACAGCACAATACTATGTTTTTCTACAACCCATACATATTTTATGTACTTACGTGTACTTAAAGTTTAAACTTAAATCAACAATAACAAATTTGCTCTGGCTCCAGATACTTCCTCCTCCCCAAATAGGTAAAACAGCACTTCTCCTAATAAAAAGTTAATGATGCATCTGTAGCAATATATTAATTCAGCATTATCATTGGACGTGTTTGTGTTTTATACTGCAAATGCTGACTGGAAGCTTGAGACATGAAGCAAAGCAGCCATGACAGCAGTAAGGCTGTAGACTCCTTGCATCAGGAGCCATGTCCCTGAATATGACCATTGCCTAGAATTCAAATCTTGCAAATCTTATAAAATAATAGTAGCAAATTGCAAGAATTGACAGATGCAATGGAACTCTGCCCTGGGGCTTGCTGGTAGCTTTAGTTATTAATCTTGTTTGTATAACAATAGCATCAATGCCACCCTAACATTACATATTCCAAGAAAACTACCTGCTTTCCTGTCAGTCACCACTGTGTTGAAACTAATTTCACATAGCCCACCTAGCATGCATCAGATGGTAATGACTTTTAGACAGCATTGATCTGAGTTGGCCTAAGGCCAGCCTGCTAGAGGTAAAAGGATCCATACACTGAACCATTCCCAATCTTACGAGCCAAGTATGTTGGCAGTATGCTTTAAAAATAAGGAGCAAACAAAAGCCTTCATCACACTCAACCTCCCCAACTTTTCCTCCCTCCTAGTGAATCCAAAGTCCCCCAAAATAAATTGTCAATCTAGTTATGATAATAAGGAGACAAAAGGCTGTGAGCACTGACTTTGGCTTTTTCTGAAGTGACCTTCCACTGTTTTAGCAGCTGCATAACGCTGGACTCTGGCTACTGCTAAATTCCCCTTCTGCCACAGTACTGTTCACTTGGGGCCATTTACATAGTTCAGAGCTTAAAGTGGGAGCATAAAATTGTACAGGCAGCTTAAAATGAATGTAAAGCATGTCATTGGTTTGAGCATTTAATCAAAATGGGAAAAACTGTAATAATTCATCTGGTTCAGAGCAGAGCCCCTTTCCACTCGCCCATCTTATGTCCTCTCTTTTTCAGTGACGCAAACACCAGCAATTTCAGCACAGGCTTATTTCTCAAATTCAGCCTCTTGCTGGTTTCTCTACTGGCCTCACATTGCATTTCTCTCCTCACTGTTATTTCTGATTCCTTCATACCTCAATGCCATCTACAAAGTATGCTATTTTCTTTCTTCCATGCCATTAAAGATAATGTCAAATAAGATGAAACTGAAAACCAATCTCTCTGGCGTCTTACTGGAAACATGCCTCTGCTCTCTACATCACCGCTTACCCTTGCCTTCTTTTTTTTTTTCCAATTTCAGGCACACATGGCTACATCCCTTTCTCAAACCGTTCAACTGAAGCTCTTCAACTGCTATCCTGAAATCCAGGTTTATTGGACCTGTACCATCCCTTCAAATCTTAAAGGTCCATATCCTGCCAGTAGTATGGCTGTGCTTAACTTTACATATATAAGCAACTACATTAAAGAAAATGGGAGTAATTGCCTGCTACAGCAGATGCAAATGTGTTTTCAGGATTGAGAATATGGCATAATTTTGTACTTCTATTTAAAGAACACAGATCCATTTCATGTACCAAACTTCATCCTTTCTAAGAGTTTTAGTGATCATGGTTCTGTTTGATGTCTTCATTCTGTCAGTGGGAATCTTTCTATTTACTTAAATGCAACCAGAATGTCAAACCAGATGTTTACTGATTTATTCTGATGTATTACTGGATACTGAGGATGACAAAACATTGGGATGAGCAATCTCTGCCTATAAAGTCTTTCAAAGCTTTTCAGCATTATCGGTGGTACAATAACTAGCTAATTCCCTTAATTTTGGAGAGACCATATCAGCCAAAGCAGATGGAAATTGATAATTAAACTCTATCACAACATTTTTGTAGGCTGTTACCTTTCCTTTCGCCTTTATTTTAAAAAAGATGTTCAAAGCATCGGATATTTTTTAAAACTCTCAGGGAGAAGATTTTCCAAAGTAAAATCTGGGCCAGACTTTCAACAGCCTCAGCTCAGAAGAAGGAGCAGGGTTTTCAAGGTCTTTGATGAACAATCCAGCCATCAGTGTCGCCTCAGTGATCTGCTGGAAGTAGGGCTCCACTGAACAGTCTTGCTTTGTTCCCTTCCTTACCTCTTTTAACATTTTTCTCTCCCATGCTTTCCACCCAACAATAGCTACTTGTTTGTCCTCTGAGGAACCATCATCATTCTGATGAAGAGGTCAGAGGATTTCCAGCCCATATTCTATTCCCTCTACCCAAAACTGGGTAATTTTTAGATCTCTTCTCAGACTGTATCATTCTTCCAATTAAGTTCTCCAACAGTTTAATTCCTGCAATCTGGTAATCCTGTAATTCTGGTTTTGCATCCCTAAATTCAAATGCTTCATTCCATTGTTACAGAGGATTTTGTGCCATATAAGGAGGAAAAAAAAAAAAAAGCAGCTAACTACTGAAGTAATCTTCTGTGCGATACCTCAACCCCCTTAAAAGCATAGTGTGGCCATGGTACAGGGACCATGATTGTAGCTCTGGTTTTCCACTTTGGAGAAATAGGGCAGAAAACTCTCCGGCTTCTTTACTGCAGCTGCTGACCCTTTTCTTCCTAAAACTCCCTGGAGACATTTCAGGAGTTACTCACCTATATGTACTTAATTGTCTGATCACTGGCCCGGAGCTATTTAGAGGTGAATTGTGTTTCTCACATAGATCTCAAGTCAGCAAATAAGAGTACTTGTCAGCTGAGTCATTTCTGTTAGCTTTGCATTAAGCACCATGGCTGGAGGGGATATACAGCAGAATTTAGGCCAAGTAGGAGGGCAAAAGCTCAGTATCACTCAATGGCAAACTCCCTGCAACCAGTTCAAAAAAGTAGACAGAGTTCAAATGAGAGCACTGTCATAGCTGCACACAAGAGGTTCTGATTCTCCCTATAGCCTCAGAAGCACGAGTATTTCCACACTGGCATGAGGTTGAGCCGAGGTGGCGTGACCGGATGGGATACCCACACACGAGCACAGCATGACAGGCAAGCCAAACCATTCTCAACCACACTGTACATCCCAAAATCGCAACCTGAATCACACAAACTGCAAATTTTATGAAGAAAACTGGAAGGAGGAAGAGGGAAGAATGAATAATAACTTTAAGTGCACTAAAATAAACTGCTCAGGACAGGAAGAGCAGAAAATGCCCTCTGGTATCACTTCCAAACACATTTTCTTTTCCTCATTTGAATGTGTAATCAAAAAATGGCTACAAAAATCACTCCAAGGACCACCTCAGGGTTTCCATCTGGTCAGAAGCCCACAGCCCTGATACTGCAAAGGGGCTATACATAGAAATCACAGTGTTACCTGCAACCATCTGCATTTTCCTATCCGTTTGACTGCAATTACTCAAATGAATAATCTCACCCCACCCTTTGAAAAAAATTACTAAACTATGCCTACATACAGGCTCCACCTGAAAATAATGGTCCAGATCCTCACCTCTCTAAAATTCAGATTGAGAATTCTGTTCAGACACATTCTAGATACATGGTGGTGTCAGTGATAAAGCTGCAGCCCTGGCTCTCCAAATATCACTCCCCAAAGCTTGAGGGCAACTCGAGGTAAGAATTCAAACTCATTTGAAAATTGCAGGGAGATTACAAAGATTTCAAAGCCATGCAAAATCCATCAGGAAGCACAGCCAAGATACCACCCAGCAAAGCACCCTTCAAAACATGCTGCATGTTCAAAGGGCTTGTAGGTTTTGCTCTAGTTGGACATCTTCCTAATAGTCTCCAGCAAGCGTGGGGAACAGCAGCACTGAAGCACAACAGGAAAACACAGACACAAGGCAAGGTCCCTGCAGCCAAGTCCAGCCTGTAAATTTGGGCAGCTGACATTACAGATGTTTTCCTGTTGCTAAGACTGGCTGTTCTGAAAAGACAGATTGAGACAGGTCAGTGGGCACATACAAAACACTGCTCAGACACCTAGAAATATATTGGGTCAACAAACTACATCAAGATACGGGGTTCAAGTACTGGCCACCATTTAGGAGATTAAATTGGTGCCGTGTCAATAAACAAACAGTAAAGGAGATGGCAGAAATCCTTTTCCCTTTCCATCTCTTCCCTTTGCTGCTGATTTTTCCTCTGCCCAATTTCTGAGCCTCAGTACCAAGCTCCAAGGTTTAAAAAAGCAGCACAGCAGCAAGGATCGCTGGAGGAGATCAATGCTAGGATCGATTTTTTCTCGATACATGATGGCCTGGTCCAGGGAAAAGGCAGGGGGTAGGGAAGAGCTCTAAGTCAGCAATCACCAACCCAAATCAGCCCCCAGGGTGTAAAAGGCTGCAGAGTTTCCTGATAACAACACAAGGTAGAGCCAAAGAAAACAAACCATGTTGTGGTATTCCTGCCTGGGAGGCACAAATTCTCCATCAACTCCAAGCTTCCTGAGCCCCCATCAAAACGATTATATTATAAAAACTGCTGAAACCAGAGCTTTTCAGGGAGGCCAGTCAAGAAGTCACAGCATGACAAAAAAGTAAGCGGGGGTGGGGGGTGGGGTGGTATTGTAGGGACAGGAGCCCTTCTTCCCGTGGTGGCTGTATATTGGCATGTATTAAACATAGACACAACAAGAAGCAATAAATCACAGCCCAGGAGAAATGCCAGGTGGAATGCACTGGAGGAAATTAAAACATCCTTCTCTATACAGTTCAGTATTGAAAGAAATACAAAGGAGGCCAAGTTGACTTATCACCTCCATATCCAGGATGCTAAGAGGAAAAAGGGTTCCAACAACTGCAGCTGAAATATCTGCAGTTGAATAATTTTCTAAAAAAAAAAAAAGCTTAGCTGGAAAAGTAACAATATCATAAACATCCTTTTAAACAAATACATAAATAATGCTCTTTCAAATGCACAGTTCCTCCGCAAGACTCAGCCATGGGGCAAAGGTTCCATTGCAATGCGCACAAGTACATCAGCTGGAAATTCTGGCCTCCCACACTGTCAAACTTATGCACCCAGCATGCTCTCAGAAGACCCTTTCTCATGTACTTTGATATTTCCCAGTGGCTGGCTTAAGCTGCCTAAAAGTACCATAAAACTAGTTAATGGAGGCAGAGTTTGAGTCTCCATCTCCCAAAGAGCTGGACTGCTTCCTTATTTCACTGAAAAATGCCTCCAGAAAGTTTGGTTTAGAAAAAACCACAGTGTTAGTAAACAAGCTTCCCAGTAATTTCAGCCAGGACTTGGTGCCATACAATGCATAAAAGTGAGGCTGCTTGTAGCCATCAGCAGGCAAGGGAACTTCTTTGGAGCCCCATTTTTGTTTTGCTGGAATAAGCTTATACTAGCTGGGGACTGTGCTGTGGCCCTCTGCTCCTAAATAGATGGTGTTCCTGTGAAGTACCCCTACCCATATGCCCTCCAGCCACTGCTGCTTTTTTCCTGCTTGTCCCTTTGTCAGGCAGTTGAGCAAACCTCCACCATTTGAGCTGTAATGGAAGTGCCTTACTAAGTACTTATGCAAGCTGAAACTGGGACATGATCTATAAATTACTGGGAAGCAAAACTCAAGATCAGGAAAATAAAGAAAAATTTAAAAAAATAAGAAAACACCCTTCTCTTAAAATGGGATAATATATATGTATACACACACATAAATATTCTCAAACTGAAACTCACCAGGACAGCCTGATGAGGAGAGCTATTAGTTCTTCCTTTCTAAATCTCTGCTTTTAAGGGCTGAGGACAGAATGCTGTTTTCCAGCTGTGGTTCATTTTCTCTAACTAAACACTTCTGTGTCAGCCTGTCTGTATAAGCAACTAAGCCTTTACACTTCAAACACTTCCATGTCAAACTTACAGTAATGACCAAGGTATATTTTCTGAAGGGGATAATTAAGAGGTTCAGTGAAAATAGAAAGAGCTGGCACTTTTATATTTAGATAGACACAATTTTAGTACAACCTGATAGATAAACTCTACTTGTTGAAAATAAAATTATGGTGCTATTTTCTGTATCAGCTTTACTGGCAAGAGAATGAACACATCTTGCAGTAGGCCATCAAAGAGGGAATCCATTTAGATATTGCTAACAAAATCCTTCCTCTTGTCTAGCACAGAGGACATCGGTTTCAGACAAAACTCTCATCAAGGAAACCAAGGCAAAAGAGAGGAGAAGGAAGAGTATTTTCAAGAAATGTAAACAAGTAATTACCTGCCCACTATACACTCAGGGAGATTATTTGAGCATATGTCTCAATCAGTTGATATCACACTCATCTGCTTAAATGGAGGGATACCATTTGGATGCAAAAAACTTCAACATACATTTCTGTGTGGAAAACTGCTCTGGAGCCAGGGCTGACAATAACAAAAAGTCTTTTTTTCCTACTTCCTTTAAAAGGTACAATCAAGGCACAGAATCTATGCAGGTGTAAGAGGTGTCACACATAGTTGAGATGAGCTATTGTGTTCCAAAAGCAATAACAAGTTGCCCCACAGCCCAGCCCTGCCTCATCAGATGTTTGAGAGGTGATCATGAGGATAAGCCAAAATAAGCTGGCTACAACTCAGATTTGGAAACCTGCAGCCATACTGCCAATAAGAACTGTCATCAAAACACATGGAGCTAATAAAAGCAACACTGAAATGTCAATTAAAAAAAAAAAAAAGTAAATATTGCAAGCCCTTCCTTGGTAAACAGACAGTTAATTTCTGTTGAGAACTAATTAATATTTACAGAAAAAAAAAATATTGCTCACTCTCATTGTTACTGTCATGATTGTATCTATCAGGAGATGAACTGTGTCTTTTGTTTTTGTACTGATGAAAAGAAGCCTTCTAACCAGAATCAGACTGGAATATGTTTCCCAGGTGCTTTTCTTTTAAACCTGAAGTGGAATATATGAGCTGTAAATTTGCTTACCCTTCTGTTCTGTACATGGAGCATCTCTCCAGAGGAATTTTTAGCACTCCATTATTTAAGCCCACAAAGAGGGACCTATCGCTGTGCAGGATTTGGAGACTCTTGATTGCTTCCCGTTGTCCATCAGGGAGGATCTGCATTTCCTCTAAATAACAATTCCTTAGGCTCCTGTTAGTTGTAGAAAGGGCCTTCAAGATGGTACCATACTCTAATAGAAGAAGAAACAAGGCACAAGTAAATCTTGGAGGCGTTGACTTAATTTCATACTTGCCTAGAGAGTGAAACGTTAATGTCATCTTTACACAGCTGCTTTAAAGCCAGTTCTGGGTCACCTGCTGCCCATGGTAGAGAGAGCTCCAGCTCCATCGTTACAAACCGCCTGTGAATACATTTTAATGGAAGCGAGAAGGGTGTGAGCCATCTGGAGAGTGAGTACCTGGAAATATTTCCCAATCGGAGCACTAAGGCAGAAAAGAGGCTGGTCCCGTTACCAGTGATTTATACAGCAAAGTGACCTGAGATAGCAGGGATCATTTCTGGTGCCTTGAGTCTGTATTTCTTTTGGTTTATGGAGCAGATCAGTGTGATTTGATGCCACGACAAATAACAACAGATACAGCATCTCTGCTGGAAATCTCAGAGGCCTCTGTAATGACTGCGTGGGTCACAGATCTAATTGATCCTCTTCCTGGAAGAAGCCATCCTGCCAGCTTGACAAGGGGATGTTATGGCATGAGCAACACATACACAGAAACATATATGTTTGTGTTCACAGTGCTCTTACCTAAACAATTGAAAGATCTGATAAACTGTGGGAGATTTATGCTGGAGAAAAGGGGACAAACCCACCATTTATCATTAAAACCCCAAAGAGGTCAGTCAGTCCTGATTCTTCCTGAAGCTTAATCTTTCTATCCTGATGACTTCTGTTTTAATGCCAAAGCTCAGCAATTTACTGTGGTGGGGTTGGCTGCCATGCAAAGCTTCTCTTTCAGTTAGGAGGACCTGAAGTGTGGAAGAAAATTGAGGCACAAGTTTGGGCTCAGTCTGTCTCAGGACTGGGTTTGTGTTCAGAGCTGCCTCTGGACAGGACTGTCTCTACCGAAGAATTTGACTGGTTTAAATGTTTCAGGTCCAGCAGAGCTTACTACTCAGTCACCACTAATCAGGGCCAGAAAGCAAACATAAATAAGGAGGCACGGTTATCGTAGTGAACCTTTCTACACAAATGATATGAGGCAGAAAGTATCCCAGCTTTCTCTAAGACTTTGTAGCTGGGATGCCTCACTTAAAATATTGAAATGGCAGAACCATGTTGTATTTCCATTTAAGTACAATTTTCTCATCGTAATCAATGTGCATGGAGGCTCCCACAGTGGGAATGTTACTAAAACACATACAAGATGATCACTTTTAAAATAAGTGGTGGTAAAAGTTAGATAAATTATGACACAGTCCCTGGAAGGCAGTAACATGAGAATGAGGCAATGACTCTGCATTCAGATGTGAGATTAAACTAACACTTATGGAGGAAATCCATCTTATTCTAAAGTCAAAGCTTCTGCAATTGAGGATAACAACATTATACCCATGAGGCTGGCCATCTGCTCTGATTAATCAAACTATTTAATTTAACCTCTATCATTAGTATGAATATGGGCTAAGACAACCATTTGTAACACTTTGTCCTTCTTCAGCATCTTTCATTTGTCCAAGATATCTATGCTTTTCAGAAAAGTCAATGTGTCCTGCTAATTAGAGGATGGCAGTAGAAATCAAGAGACTAAATCACATATTTAGTTCTACCACTGGCTTGCTATGCTACCACAAAACCACCCTTGCCTCCGCTTCCCCATCTGCATTACATTTCAGTGCATGCCCATTCTCAGAAGCACTGGAGTCACACCAGTAGGCACATGGAAGTGCAAAGACAGTCACAATTAAAACCTTGGGCAATCCTGAAGGTTAAGTATTATTATTCTTATTTAGAGATGAGTATGTCATAGCACAGAGAAGCAACTGACGTGCACGAAACCACAGAGCTTTTCAGTGACCTTTGATGTTCCCCACTGTTACATATTAGTCTGATTAGTTGAAACACTCTTATAAAAGGGAGAAAAATGTTATTGTTCTTTTAAAACATAATGTAGATTTACTGTCTGTTCACTTGGGAATCTGCCTCAAGTCATCCATCCTGCTTTTAATTTACTTAGGCAAGCTAGCATCCATGCAGTTTTGTGCCAAAAAGATATTGAACGACAACTGTGTAATGATGTCACAACTGGGCTCCCAAGGGTGCAAGCTCTACAAGGAAGTGGAGGGAACTTTCTTAAGCCCCAATGTTCTTACCTGTTCCAATATACATCACGTGGTAGAGAGTATCCTTCCCCTGAACAATATCAACCACCAGTTTGGAAAATCGAATGCTGTCCTGAGTCACATATGGATCTACAGTCACTGGCTGCACGACATCATTCATCAGGAACAAGCGCTGTGCATCCTGCAGAACTCTCTCCGTCAAGTTCTCATTGGGGCTGTCATCACTCAGTGTCCCACACTAAACATGGAAGATTGAACTTCAGCACCTGCATTTTGTCCCCACTCCAACAACCCAAGACCAAACCCTGAAATTCTTCTGGAAACCCAAGTCCTGTTCATTTCCTAGGGAGAGGTAGGTCTGTCTGAGGGTCACAGGATCAGGTCCTTAGCCTGATCATGAGTCCTTAGCCTAGCTTTCACCTATAGCTCTTTAAAAATGCTTCTCCCAGCTGGTCCACTGACCAGCAGTATGGTGTTTCAGTCCCTGGAGCCAGCACACCAGAAGGGGCAATAGGCATTAACAAACCGAGGAAGAAGGGAAAGAATTAAAACTAACTGTAGGAAGATTTAAAGCTAGCAATGGAGAGAAAGTTTTTGTGGTGATAAATCCTTGAAGCATTTCAAATAATCTTCAGATTCTACCTGGCATCTCAGTCTTTACAATGCAGAAATCTGGATGTTAAAAAAAACCCTGAAAAATGTGTTGGTTTCACATGAAAGAACCCAAATCACCACACTGCTTTTCTCTTCTGTGTTTCCCTTCTGAACAGACCCCTCCAGTTTCATCTAAAGCAAGGCAAGCCAGCCACTAGCTCCCCTCTCCCCACAGTTCTTTTGTCCTCAGAGTGAATGGCAGATCATCCCATGTCAATCCATCCTCCAGCACCAAGGGGTGCACTGAAACAGGACTCAAATGTCCTTATCCATTCAGAATAGATGGGAAGAAGGGAGCTCATCTTGTGTTTTTAAACACCTGTGTAAGTCCTACCAGGTAGATAGAACATTTGAAGGTCTGAGTTTCTATCACACACTAATCTCCAGAATTTGTCATTTTCTAAAGCCAACAGAAGATTAAACTCTTCATGCAGTTTTGTGATCCATGTCAATAGCCAGGGCCGGATGTTCACTTTTCCTCACAAGGCCATGCATGGTGGGCAGAAGATTTATTAGTCTAAAAGACAGCTGGGTGACTGGTTATTTATCTTGCCCAAGGCCATAGGAGTCATTAGTACAACTAGAAATCCTGCCATACTCAGTCCATGGACAACTTTGCTTCTCACTAAGGGAAGCTCACACTTGAGTAATTTCACTAGAAAAAAAAAATCCAGAAATTTCTTTTCCTTCATTATGGGTCCAGGTATTTGGGCTTTCCTTGGATGAGAGGTTAGTACACTGTGAATTAGGATGTCGATTTGCAGGACTCCAGCTACAGTATACAAATTTCCCATGTGCACACTCTCAATATGCATCAAAACAACTCTTTGTAGCGTAGCTGCCTTTCTGAGGTGCACCATGCAGTGCTTCTCTTAACACCTGCTAAAATAAGTTGATAGGAATATAGCTCATATTTACACAATAAATATAGATCCTAGGAGTTGGTGTACTAAGCCCTGCAATATATTCCAGCTTGCACGAACTAGGTGTACAGGGTGATACTAATTCCTGCCACCTATGAACATGGTCACTCTTGTCAACTTAACCATCTTCCTGAGTGGTCAGACTAAATCTCAGTGAGTTTCTGATCTGTCCTCAGGTAGATTTTAATGGTTTCTTCCTATTGCAGTGGTCTTTTTTAGTTCATGACTGATGCCACATTCTAAAGACTGTTTAGATCTCTCTCTTCTGCTGTCTCATATACTCCTGTTTAACACTACTGTCTTGCTTTGGTTGTTTTTCTCCCCACTCACTTTCCCTTCTAGAGCATGACCAAAGGAGGAGTCCCAGTGGTAGGAATGTCATTGTTGGTTTTGTTTTCTGTTCTCATCAAGTCACAGATAATCCTTTTGGTCTGTTGGCAGCCCACGTGCTGACACAGCATCCCTCTGGTTTGGTTTTATTTTGTTTTGTTCTAATTTCCTGATTATCTGCACTGCCCTGATCCTCTATATCCTTCAGTATTTCTCCTTCCTTTCTGCAAGAAAAAAAAAAAAAAAAGTAAAAAAATTCTGGCATACTTCCCCCATCTTCCATTGTGAACACCGAAGCAAAAAAATTAATCTAATTTTTTTGCAATATCTGCCTCTTCTGTCACTAAATTACCCTTGTCATCTCCTAAAGGCCCTTCACTGACCTCTTGTTCCTCCTGTACTTGGAAAAACATCTTAATTTCTTCTTGCAATCTACCTTTTGTCTGTCACATACCTCCTCTTCCTTTCCTTATTTTCCTCTGACCCTTTTCTTTCATCTTGCTGCTGCAATCTTTGCACTCCGCATTTTATCTGATACTTTTCACTACATGAAAATGCTTTCCAAAGTCCTTTTCTATTCCTCCTGGGTTAGCATAGCAAGGGACAGAAAGTCCTTCATTCTCAGTTAACCTTAATATTCCCTTTAAACTAAAAAAATAAAGACAAAAAAAAGACTGGTCATATCTGGCATGGCTGGGCCTTCAGCCAGGCTTTGTTTCTTCATTTTGAGCATACCAAGCTGAGGGGGTGATCAGGAGCCCAAACCTGTCCCCCCTTGTACAGGCAGAAGCCCTCATTCAGGTGCCATGAGGGGGAGAAATCAGGTTCCTCAGCAGGAACCCAAGCATGTCCCTGCCTGCAGTGTGGACCTGCCTCCCATCTGCTCTTGCTGTGATTTCAGGTGACTGCAGAGTTCTTTTTGGAAGGTCCCTGACACCACCAGCTTGAAGGCAGATGGCATTTGCAGGTAGCAACTAAAGGAGAGCCAGATTCACACAAGTGAGCTGAATTCACCATGGGGAAACAAGGACAGGAAGACAAGTCCATCCTCCCTAGGATTCCCCAGGTGGGAAGGGGCTAAGCTGTAAACCAGGCTCCTGCTTCAGAAGACTCAGGTTTGCTGGGGCTGTCACAGGCATACTCTGCACTGTACTGATTGAATCCAAGCATAAAGCAAGTGAAGTTGTTCTAGAATTTTCAGATTGGCCTTAACTGATAATCCTGGAAAGCTGCTCATTCATAAAAACAAAGATGTTTAAGGTGAGAAGGAACCACTGTGACCATCTGCATGCGTCCTCTTCCACCAGTTACTTCTGCCACATGTCCATAGCTTCTGGCTGAGCTACCATGTTCTTGGAAAGACATCCATCTTGCACTGAAACACTGGTAGCATTAGGGGCCCTATCAAGTGATGGAAAATTCACCACATCCTTACACAGTCACAGTACTTAAATTACTTTTCTTGTCCATTCTAGTTTGACTTTGTCCAGCTTCAGCTTTCAAGCCTTCCCAGTTTTGGTGGGGTCATGTCTCTATGTCCCCTTGTGAGGATCACAGTCTCAGAGTTCACGTTAGTGATGAGAATAAAAGAGATTAAAAATATTCATTATTATTAAAAAAAAAAAACTGATCGTTCTTCTCACTGGTAAAACCATTCCATTTTTGCCACAAATCCTGTGGTCTCAATAATGTGGCAAGGAGCTCCACAGACCAAAACACTCATAAATGTGGAGAAATACAACTTATCTGCACCCTAGGTCTACCTGAAAAATTGAGCCCCACACAAATCAATCCACTGGAGTGACAGGATGTAAGAGGTGCTGGAGTAAGCTGAAGGGCAGCAGCAGTACCTGGAAATTAGGGATGGGGTTTAACGTTGGCAGCCAGGCTGATCTTGGGTTTTCTTGGTAACGGAAAGGACCATTAAATGCCTGAGTAATGGCACTCAGATTGAAGGCACACACTGCTGAGGCAGCTATGCTGTTTCTGGAAAAGGGAAGAAAAAAAATCAATTTAATCATTAGAGCATTGACACTTTCATCATAACAGACATCAAACTCCACTCAGATAAAATACATGTAAATTGCTAGGAAGATGTACAGCAATACCAATCTCACAGGGAGTAAAAATAAATAAATAAATTGTAAAATGCAGATGGCTTGCATGACAATTTTGAGAATTAATTTTAAGCTTGGTTTTAAAATGTTTGTGATTTAAGGGCCATGGAAGCAGTTCTGACAAGAAAGGTGAATACCGTTTAATTTACATGGGATTATTTGTGTCTGGGTTTATTTTTATTTTTTTAACAACCCATCTATCTATATTGATTAAAATGAACCTAATTTTTAATCTCTTCATATTTCTCAAGGTGAAATTCTGTTTCTGTGGGCTTCTGAAATCTTCAGCTGTAAAATATATCCTCTAATTTACATGTACATATTTAAAATACACACATGCACACACATGCATGAAGGCGAAGGGAAGGGGTGAAAGTGCAAACCAGGCTGGTTGTTACAGCAGCTCAGCATGCAAAAAGATCTTGCTAATACATGAAAGCCTCTGTTCTCAGTGATCACAGTTCACTTCTTTGTGTTCCCAGCTGGGAATAGCATCTGTCTGGGGCAGACTGTTCACCACACATACTCCAGCCAGGAAGGCACAGTGAGGGAAACACCACTGTAGGAAGGTTCTTTGGAAGAGAATTTCTTTTAGGGATGCTCTGCTGCCCAGTCAGACTCACACACAGATCAGCTGGCCTTTGCTGTCCCATTTCAGTCACAGAGGACCCAATTCTGCAAAGTCCTGAATAGGCTCAGCTGCTTTTGCCTCAAGAGGGTTGGAGCATGCTTCCCAGGTGGTAAGGGCACCTCAGGGAAGCTGGCCCAAAGAGAGATGTTTGCTAAGTGGTAACTTGAAATTCAAACCTGCTCCCAGCTCTCCCTGTCCTTCACACCTCTTTCCCCACCCCCTCCCCCCAAAACAAAAAAAAAGGGAAAGGAATGATGTTTAGAGAAAAAGATTATCAGAATAAAACTAAAAATAGGGCTAGTACAAGAGACTGACTTGTCACAGTGCCTTTTAAATAACCCAAGCCCTGCTGTATGTATCTTTCTGCTAATTAAAGCAATTTGAATTCTCTGAAAAGAACACATTTTTTTGACTAAACCAATAATTACAATCTTGCAGGAAAAAAAAAAAAAAGCCTTGCTCTACAATCCCAGGCTGGAAAGCAGAAGAGATTCTTTCACAGCATATTTCTTCCAAGCAATATAACATCAGGAAGAAATTCCTACTTTGCCTTCCCATTCTCTGCTCTTGCCCCTGCACCTTCCATCCCTGGAGTGATGGAGCAGCTCACTTTGAACATGTCAAAGCAATGCTGGGCAAATCTTTCTCCACTTTTGTCTGAACACCGCTGACGCAGTGCATGCTCGCAGACGGTACCTCTTAAGACAAAGCTAATGATGGATGACAAGTAAATGCCTTGAGGCAGACATGGGAAAAAAAGAGAATGAGAAAGAAAATGAAAAAGGAAAAGAAAGAATAAAACCCTACTAGTCTAACAAAAATACTTTAAAAAAGAAGATATTTTTAGGGCACTGCTAAGGACTCCACTGTTTAGTCCCTTCCCTTTGTTAGAGAGAAGAAAGGAAAGAGGTTTTCCATGAAATCTGTGGTGCATTTTCCTTTCCATCCGTGGCCTTGCATATTTCCCATGCCTCCCTATGAAAAGTTTGAGCCCAGTCTCAAGCTAGTGACCATCAACTTGTGCAGCTGGCCCCTATGTTGTCCTGGTGTGAAGTGCAATCTCCTTTATTCCCACTTCATACTTCCTGGGATTAACTATGTGGTTTAGAGAATACGTTAAATTCAAGGAGGTTTTAACATTGTCTCTATAGCCTCCCAGAAAACTTCTAATAAAAACATCTTAACTATTTCACCAGCAGCTTCCCCAAAAAGCTCTCTTTCCCACTGATTCCGATGGGCATAACATAACATGAAGCAATAAATCTATATGTGGATGATACCACAACCACTAATATTGCTTTGTTATAAAATGACCCTAAATGCTTTAAACATGAACCTCCCAAAATAAAAATACCTTTAAACAAACAAACAAAAAATCATACTTTTGTGATGCATTGGTATTCTATTATAAATAAATTCAGAGTGAAGCATACATCAACCCTCTTTGGTATGCAGAACTCATGCAGCACGATATAAGTCCCAGTGGAAGTTAAAAGAATAATTACCATTATTTGTCTAGTCAGATGACAAATTGGAACATTTCCCTTTGAACTCTCAAAAGAACATCATGTTGTAGACCCAAACTGCTACTTGATCTAACCTCAGATATTATCAGTAACTCATTTCATCAATTACACAAATTTTACATATTATATTGTCCTCAGAAGATATAGGAGAGAACATACACCTGTAATGTATGAAGAGTGATGTAAGTGTAACCCAAAGGAGATGGGTAACACTCATCATGTCTCATGCTAAACCTAGGATACAGACACAGCAGTATAGAACTGTTCCAACGACAGACAGCCTATGTCTCTCTCCCTCCTTATAGTTCAAAAACTATACAGATTTGATAAATATAATAAAGTTAGAAAAAATTTTTTTGGAAAAAGACTCATGCTCCTCTCAATCCCAGGACAGATTTTCCCCAAATTCCACACTCAAGGTGCAGTGCTCTATCATGTTTATTTTATCTAGTTGCTTCTCTGCTGGCTCACTTTTGGCTGATGTTGGCAATGGTAGCATAGAAACAAACCATGGAAGATGGATGAGAGTGGCCAAACACAGAGGGGGAATAACATGGAGGCTCTGTTGACTCTCATAGTTAAACTAAAAACAGCACTTTAGCTCAGTAAGTTGGGGCTGATGCTTTGTGACTTCAAGGGCTGAAGTTCAAGCCCTGTCACACCAGCAAGTGACACATTAAAACAGGAAGGCCTGTACTTCAGGGGGGCTTCACTTCTTTGGTTTGCTGGGGGCTTCTTGGGAACAGACCCTTATTCATACTGAACAGTACTCCGTAACACACAAAAACACCAAAGTAGTTGCCTACCCAGCGTGCAAAAGGCACTTTTGAGTCTTTGTCATGTGGAGGATCTAACTGGATTTTCATCCTCTAGTTTACACATCAGGATAACACCCCCCTGGAGAACATGTATTATTGAAACTCAATATCACACAGACTGGTTATAGCTTGAAACTTATGATGCTAGCCTTGGGCTTCAGAGAAAAAGTTATTTGAGTTTTCTTGACTTAAAAATATAGATTATGAGATTTTTAATATATTTTTTAATTAACTCCTCTTCTCCTTTCTGCTTTCACAGCTACACTAAATCATTCCAATTACAGGTTTTTTCAATATCAAGCCAAGAAGAGGTGATTATGAAGTTTCAGAAATCATGCCTTTTCCTCAGAGTTCCAATGCTGCTTTTGATTTGTGGACCAGAAACAGTGTGCAGTGGAGGTACAGTCCCCCTTGGACATGTCAAATGCTGTGTAGCCCGCATGACATTGTTTCTTTAAAGTGTTGTTCAACGGTAATTTATGCTGATAAAAGTCTAGGCTGTTGTGATCCCACCTGCCTCATGCTCCTCCTTCCAGCCCTTCTCTCCCAAGCATATGTACCTGTCCACCTCATGGGCCAGCCCCAATGTTCACACAATGTCAGACTGCCCAGGCAGTTAGCCTGGCTGAAAATTAATTATGTTTTTCTGCTGGGTCATTTTTACATCAGCAATCTGAACTACACAAGTGGCATTGCCACTACAAAAAGTCAGAAATCTGCCACAGCCCAGGTGTATATCAAATTCATCTACCCTGGAACTGTACAATCACCTTTTATTGACTCTAGGAATCTTGTGAACTATGGATTAAAAACGTCCCAAAGGCTAAGTTGC
Source organism: Megaceryle maxima (assembly GCA_024605025.1). Classification (NCBI taxonomy): domain Eukaryota; kingdom Metazoa; phylum Chordata; class Aves; order Coraciiformes; family Cerylidae; genus Megaceryle; species Megaceryle maxima. The sequence goes on along the minus strand of JANHGN010006848.1, from coordinate 80,080 downwards.
CATGATGGATAACACAGACCTATCCATTCTTTCACGTTAACCAAAGGGTCTTTCAAAAATGATTGCTCAGACTGCCTGAGAAATCAGGATATTGTCAGTCTCAGACTGCTGGGGATAGGAGAAGGGCAGTAAAACCAGTAAAACTTACACATTAGTAGTGAAGACACCATAGATCAGATCTTGCTCAGGAAGGTAGAAGGTGCTTTGCAATTCATTATAATAGAAAGGGATTTCTCCAGCACGGGAGCAGTTCAGCCTAGCCTTCATGAAAGTTGTCCATGTGTCCTCTAGTAAAAATCTCCCTCCGATATCATTTTTGCAAACCCTTGCCACACGAGAATACACAGTTTTCCCACAGTCATGTTCCACTGCATTCTCACGGAAGAAGAAGTAGGTGAACAAACCGATATCGTAGGCAGCAATAAAGTTAGGCTCTGAAAAATAAACATTTGAAGAGATTTATATAGGTCAGAAATCAATCTGTGCTTACTCACTTGATCAACACATTGTGCCACCAGCTCCCTTTAAACAGGCTGTCATAGCTGGGACCACAGGGAGTCTGGAGTCAGCAGAGGACATAAAAACAGTAGATGGGAATAATGATGTATGGGGATGCAGCTCTAGTTCCACTTTTCAGATCCTGGAAAGACCCCACTGTTTCCCCACTTTATTGGCAAAGCTGCTACTGATTTCATATGCATGACTATTCTCTGTACATATACTCATTTTACAACATAAAGCCTTCCCACTGGGCCCCTTCACCTATTCACTTTTGAAGTGCACCTTACGATGTGTTAAATATGCTGCGTGTATCCGCCCAATTCCCCAGACTGCTGCACTGAAACATTCAACCTACTCTCCCAGTGCAATCACATCTGGCTTTTATCATGCCTTTCCAGTTTCTAGGCACAAAAGATTATCTTATGTCCATAAAACAAAACCATGCCACAGACTGACAGTACTGAAGCAAGCTCCCCTTAATTCTTTTTCTCCTAGAATTATTGTTGTTATTTTCACAAGAAGTGAAAAGAATCTGGAATTGGTTTCATAGTGAATAGGTTAATGGGGTATTTAACAAAGCTTTAAAGTGTATGGTCTTTTATCCCAACAGTTCTTTGGCAAAGGGAAAAGATTGGCCAATTAATTTGGCTAAACAAACGAAAAAACCCTGTTGGCTTTATAGGGTGCTTCTACAACGTTCCTTTCTGAAGAATGCTCAAAGGAAGAAGAAAATGGGAAAGTACAGAGTTCCTTTAATGGTTCAGTCCAGGAGTGAAAGGAGGACAGATGTGTGGTAGATGGAGAGGAAGGCAGGCTGATGCTACTGAAAAGCAGGTTTTGGAGGCAGACGATAGTACCAAGGGGAGGGCACTGCAAAGCATCTGCCATCAAATTTCTCCTTCAAACACTGAAACTTAAAGAGACTGTTGTGATCACCAATCTGACCTTCTGTCTAACATGAACCAGAGAATTTCACCCTGTAATTCCATCATCAGATCCTGCAACAGGTGAATCAGACCACATCTTTTGAAGGAGATCTGATCTTTCTGGACAATGTCATATGTCTTTACATCCATTGCTTTCCTCAGTGACTTGTTCAAATGACTAAAGACTGCCCCAGCTGCAACCTGTACTTCTTCTATTTGACATTATTTGATTTCAGCTTCCAATCACAGGCTCTTGTCATGACTTGTCTGCTAGATTAAAGAACTTTATCCTGCTAGAAATCTCTTGATGTAAGTACTTCCATATCATGAACAAAACACTTTTTATCTCCTTTTCAGAAAGATAAATAAATTGAGCTCCTTAAGACTCTCACTGTGAGGCAGGCTTCCCAAGCTTCAAATCACTGCATGGCTCTTCTTTGAATCATCTTGAAGTTTTCTCTTTCTTGTTGAAAAGTATCCAGAACAGGATGAAATTACTCCAATGTCACCAACACTGCACAAGGTTATAAATCCAAGAGTCACATTAGTTTTTTCCACTCACAGAGTAGAAAATCATTTTCTGTTTGTCTTTCTTTATATTCCCCTGTTCCAATGTGGCTTCCGTCTGAATTCTTCATTCATACGCAGACAAGAGGCACATATTTCTAGCGAGTGTATATGGGTTACGCTGCTTCTTGGTCCCAATTCACAGTCTTGTCAGGTGATCTCCTAAAACTCTGGGACCTCCACACTGACTTCAGTATGCCTGCAGAAGCCTACTTCAGTTTCATCAAGCTCTAGAGAATTCACAGTCCCACTGCTCGTATCTTTGATTCAAAGTTCCTGAAATCCAACAGAAGGATTCTGAATATCTTGTCAACTTACCTGAGTCAAAGGAGAGAAGGGGAATATTGGGGTCTCCCATCACTACAGTCATTTGCCCCAGTCGGAAGGTGTGGACTCAATGCAGGAATTACTCATTGAAATCCTATAGCTTGCTTGATGCAGGTATTATGACACTAGGGTAACAGCTGCTTTTAATAACTATAAATCCACAACAGCATGAGTTCACATGCAACATAATGTGCTGTGAAATTTCTCATTTTCAGACTGATCTTGCACTGAAACCAACAATCTTCAGTTGAGTCAGTGGTAGCAGAGGGTGCTTAACATTGTGCAGAACTTGGTTAACGGTATGATGACTGGTTTAAGTTGGTTTTGATCTTCAAAACTTTGAATGGTTTTCTTCTAAAATGATGTATTGGGTCATCTCACAAAACAGAGACCCATATATATGTTAAGTAGCCTGTAAGACCCAGTTTCTATATTTTAAATCAACTTCTCTGAAATACTTCCAGGCTATTTTTAAATGTCTTCTAAGCTGCATCGATTATTCTCCAGTAGCCCTTCCCCATCGTAACGCTGGATCTCGATACGGAAAGAAAGGGAAGGATATACAAGCCTGTTAGGCTGACTTTAATACACCTCTTGCTCATATATGACCCACATGACTTTACCGTTGAGCCATTTGGAGTTGTATTGTGCTGTCCTAAGTGGAGGAACATTTCCAAGGCTGCGGTAAATAGCGGGATCCCGTCCAGAGAAATCAATTACAGTTGCAGCATAGAGTTCTCCTCGTGATGTAATCACAGCTGTCGAGTTATGCCGAGGGTCGTACGGGCACCGAGCCACTCCATTAATTCTGTCAATGACTTTGCTAAGATTTCCTACCTGTATTTAAGGGGAGACAGGAGAAAATTTAAAGAGCATCTGGCTTTCTTACAGGTATAGAAAATTCAGTTTGCCCGTGAGTCCTACAAACAAAACCCTGAGTTTAAAAAAACAACTAGGCAGCTGTAAGAATGTAATGTCAGCAATGACTGTAAATTGATCTTTACATCCATCATTTGCCAACATAATAAGAATGTAATGTCAGCGATGATTGTAAATTGATCTTTACATCCATAGTTTGCCAACATGAAGAAGTTGTGTCTGAGCCTCACTGATCCTATTGCTTTGTAAGATGGGTAATTTCCCAGCCCCAACCCACTTGGTGTTCCTGCTACTAGCACAGGTTTCTAATCTATATTAAAAAAATATAAAAAATAAATATTGCTCTGGACCTGCTCCTGCCTCCTTTGAAGCCAAAGAGAATTTGACATTTATTGTATGGAAACATTTAAGTATTTGTAACGTTGTCTGGTCCAGCTCATCCACAACATACAATTTTGCTCTCCACCTGCAAACACATCCACTGCCTCAAAACAGCGCAAAGGGAAACAAAGAAGGAAACCAAAATTATTTCAGATTAGCTACACTTGGAACATATTCTCTGCTGCCATGATGCCCTCCCAAATGACTGGCCTTCTCCAGAGCATGTATCTAGCCCTCTCCATCACTGTAAAAGAGGCAAACCAGACCTGTCGACTGGAACACACTGGTGAAAAGGCATTGGTACCACAGGTAAAAACCTTCTTGCCATAAACAATCAGCACTCGGACATAGTTCTGGCATTCTTCCTATAGGGACACAAGACAGAGACAAAGGATTTTTGAGAAGGAGACTGTGATGTTACTTATAACATTATAAAAAAATTACCTGAATTGCAGCTGGAATACACCTTCCGTAGCTTTAACTTGGACCAAGGTTTGTTTTATCAAGCAGTGCACAGCTGTACAGAGCTAGTGGTCTAAGTGAGCAAGCCCAATTTGTTGGTTATTTCTCTAATCACAGCCCTGCACAGGATGCTATCCATCAGGTTAACTCTGTATGAGGTGCCCCTTTCTGTGCTCTGCTGAGATTGGAGAAGGAATCCTCTCTCTTTTAATGATGATACTTGTGACTTTTTTCTCCTCGGTAATGCTGCAACTTTGAAAATGTTATGCAGACACAAACTCCAGTGAAGGACAGTGGGTCCATCTGCACTGTAATTCACAGCAGTGCCAGCAGGAAAACAGCAGGAACCTCTCTTTAATAGACAAGGCTGGTCAGAAGAATCTTGTGCTTGAACGGGCTGTTACTTCCTGCCTCCCACAAGGATTGTGTGCTCAGGATTTTCCATGGTAGAAGGACTTTCTCTTTCAGGACAGGCCAGTGAAAAATAGCAAATCCCCTCTTCTCAACTGCATAACCACTTGCTGGTACAAATAGGCAATTCCTTCCACCCCCAGAGGTGTGGGGCTCCTGTCATCCCACACTGGGGTAGGGTTGGCAGCACAAGGCTGCAGTTGGCTTTTTTCAGAAGATCTCCTTCATGTTCACAGAATCACAGAATGTTAGGGGTTGGAAGGGACCTTGAAAGATCATCTAGTCCAACCCCCCTGCCAGAGCAGGATCACCTAGATCAGGTCACACAGGAATGTGTCCAGGTGGGTTTTGAATGTCTCCAGAGAGGAAGACTCCACAACAGCCTGTTCCACTGCTCTGTCACCCTCACTGTGAAAATGTTTCTCCTTACATTTATATGGAACCTCCTCTGTTCCAGCTTGCACCTGTTGCCCCTTGTCCTATCACTGGACATCAATTTTGTTGGAGAGAGCCACAGTCTCTCTCCCCACACCCTCATATCCAGAGACTTGTGGACTGCAGCTCAGGTTAACTGAGCATCTCCAGGGAGTTAAGCAGTGGGGGAGGAAGAGGCTACATCAGGCAGGGACTTTCTGACAGTACATACAGGGAAAGGGAGGTGCAAGACTCGTGTGCAACTCTCACAGGCAGTGCAAGAGCCTCAAGAGCTGCCTGCCCCAAGGTTCATCCAAACAGCCCAGTGAGAGATATACAGTGAGCCTGGCACCAGCCAGCCTGCCCCGGGCTCTGAGGCCACCTCAGAGGAAAGCATATGACCAATGGTTAATGACTGGCACCCACAGGACTCCAAGTGAAGTCTATTATAGTCTACTGTAAACAGAAAAGGAAACTTGTTAAAAAATAGCAACCTCAGCTGGGTTATCCTGGCTGCTTTGTTTTCCTCCCTCCAACAGATCATAATTTGCCACTAAACTGAGTCTACAGCTGCAGACACTGCTTCTCCTTCTGTAAGCAGCAATCACTCTGCGAGTTTCCCTGTCTCACAATGCTCCACACTGTTGATCATTTCCCTGAAGACTTCATTTGCAAGATTCAGTAGTGTAAAAACACTCCCTATCATCTGTAAAGGAAGAAATGTACTTAGCTGGATTATGTGCTATCTACTTTCATTTGCTGCATGGAAATCCACTTGTTGAAGGATGGTATTTAGTAGAAACCCACCACTGTTAGCCACATACAAGTGATGGCACAGGCATGACATTGCATCACAGAATGCTTTTTGTTGGAAGAGACCTTTAAGATCACCGAGTCCAACCATTAATCCAGCACCATGTCACCACTACAACATGTCCCTAAGCATCACATCTACATCTTTTAAATACTTCCTGGGATGGTGACTCCACCACTTCCCTGGACAGCCTGTTCCAGGGCTTGACAACCCTTTCAGTGAAGAAATTGTTCCTCATGTCCAACTTAAACCTCCCCCTGGCTCGAACTGAGGCCATTTCCTCTTGTGATATCACTTGTTACTTGGGAGAGAAGACCAATACCCACCTCGTTACAACCTCCTTTCAGGGAGTTGTGGAGATCCATAAGGTCTACCCTCAGCCTCCTTTCATCAGGGTAAACAACCTCAGTTCCCTCAGCTGCTCCTCCTAAGACTTGTGCTCTAGACCCTTCACCAGTTTCATTGCCCTTGTTTGGACATGTAGGGCTTGCTTTCGAATGGAGAAGATCACAGAGACTGCACTCCAGCACCAGCTCAGGAGCACTCACCCAGCCCAGGCAGAAGCTACAGAGTGTCACAGGACAGGTGCTGCCAGTCTTGAGGCTCAGCAGGGGCATTGGTGAACAGATACATAACGCCTGGCACCTAAAATCGAGAGCTTAAATTCATAGCTTCAGCACTTCCTATTTCAGAAGCATATCTGTCATGGTCATTGTGCATCGGTCTATCAAATAGGACTTTGAGAAGCACTGTCGTACCTGTGGTGTGTTGACAACAGAGGTCTCATTGCTTTCTCTAACAAGACAAAGGGCTTGCCAGCCTCTCTGCCCTCTCCTGTTATTGTCACATGGTGCTGTGAGCCCTCATAGTTACTCCCTGCCCTAGAGATGTCTGTATTTCATGAGTGGATTAAGTAATTCCTCTTTCAGTAGAGCACAGTTATTCAATCCCAAATAATATTAGGACCACCATGATCGATTTGCCATCTAACCCAGAATGCTGCTCTGTGCCCAAATTAACACAGTAAGAGAGCATCCATCTACTTCCCCTACTTCCAGTTTTCTTTACTTTGTGGAGAGTCTGAGCATGACTTCTGACCTAAACCAGTTAGGTTTATGTTGCTGGACCCTTTCCTGCCAAGGTGCATCAATACATTCCTAACTAAAACCCTGTCCTGCAGAAATCTAAAAGGCTAATTTGCAGAATTCTCTTCTTTGCACAAAGCTATATTACAGATTAACAAACTTCTATTTCTATAGAAATCTTCCCAGTTGACAAGACAGCACACAAAAAAGCATTTCCCTGCAAGGTCGTGTGCTGGATGGTCTTCTGGAGTCTACTGCCAGTGATTCATCTGTTGCACACTTTGCTCCAAGGTACAGTAACCTGGCTTGGTAAGGGTGCTGGAAGATGGTAAATATTGTGTTATTTTACCCTAATTAAGCACAGTTTTCTTTGTACCCATTCAGTCCAAAGCAGAAGCTATTTACTGAAAGAGACGAGAAAACACACTGAGCAGTATGTCTGCTGCTGTCTGAGGCTGCACCAACCGTGGTAGCAAAGAGCACTGTCAGTACAGATGAGGTGAGATTGGAAAAATACTTTTGAGGGAACTGGTTGCACCAAGCCCACTGATTATTTCCATGGCCATATGAGGCAGAAACTGGGGTGATTAGTAGATGTTCTTTCTACTCTGCTTAAAGAATGACGCTACTAGGTATGGGTCATAACCATCTGTAGTTGTTCCTATGAATTGACTGAATGGGTGTTTTCCCTGGACCTGCCTTACTGATGCTTGTAACATTCCATGCTCCTGAAGGAAGAGCAACAATAATATATACATTTCACATGCTGGTCTCAAAGAAATCTATAGTTTAAAGTAATGTTCTGAAGCAGAGGTACAGTATCTGCCCCGTTCTCTCAGCTGGGTCAATCAAAACATGCAGATGCTAAAGGACTTGCCATGGTGACACCTGAGTCAGAGGAGATCCTGAAGGACAGAAACAAAGGTCTAACTACCAAACTGCAACTCTCTAACCTGCTCGGCCCAAAGAGGAATGCTGTGCTCATCTTGTATTTCTTACTGCTGTACCCAGTGCCAGTCATATTGGTCTGTGAAAAACTCCAACAAAAGCAAAGAAGAAACCCAATCGCTTAAATGCTCCAGCTTGTAGGATTTATCTCAAGACACTGTCAATGAGATTTACATTAGATCCTTTTTCTACGTTATTCTCAAAATAACTAGCAAGGAACAGCCTCTTCTCTGTGTTCTTTAAACCAGTCTGGATTTGCTCTGAAAAAATCATTCAACATGCTGCTTTCTGAAACAAGTCATAGCTGAGGCAAGTGGTTAGTAAAATGATCTCACAAACCCCTGCAGAAAATAGGAGCTATTTAATGGAGTTTCTTCCATGTGGCTGTAAAACTCTTGTGCAGGAAGCAAAATTGACAGGCTTTAGTGTCACCAGAAAATCTGGCAAGCTTGAACCCAGATCTAGCCAGACGGGACAATATTTGGATTCTACTCTCACATTATGGAGCAGACAGTTAAATCTCTGTATGATCAGTCTGCAAATCTCATCACCAGAAGATATTATTGGGATCAAGAGATTAAGAATTTAAATAAAGGGGGAAGACTGGATATTTATATGGTTAATGAGAATAACCAGTTATATTAGTTGGGATTATTATTAAATATATGGCATAGCTGATAAAAACCTGTGGCTCACCACCAGAGCATTAAGCATATCTCTGATTTTCCTATGAATTGTATGTTACCCACTTTGGCATTCTTTCTCCTTCATCAAAATTAGGTGGTACTGGCCCCTTTTTTGAGATAAGACCTTAAATTGAGCAGGTATCACTTTTCTCTAATCTAATGACCCTTGTTTTTCCAGAAAGGAAGAGTACATGACTTCTAATGCTCAATTCTACAAGGCACTGGGTCTCACTGACACTAAGAAAATAAACTTCAATGAAGGTCCTCCCTCCTTCCATCCCTCCCCAGTTTAATCTTATCCTCATTTAATACATATTTTGCAACATTTAGATTTAAATGTGTTTGTCTGAATGCTGTGATGTTGATGACTGTGGACAGGACCAGGCCTCCTTCTAGCTCATAGAGATGTCAGGTTGCTTTAAAAGTACATTTCAACCAAGAATGGTGCCCAGTTGCTTCCTTCATTTGTGTAGACAGATCAGCAAATGGAGGGGCTGAACTCCTGCCAGCTTCAGTTTGAGGTAAAATTCAAAAAGATACTTCCAGGATGCTTCAAATAAGCCAGCTGTAGGTGCTTCTTGAGTCATTTCTTCTGTCATCTGAACACTGGAGCTCTGAGTGTTATAAACTCCTAACCTTATTGTACAGATATACTTTATATAACCATATATAGGCCTTTTACTTTGAATAAACCACTCAGGCCCTGTTGTCAGAAATCTCCTTTTCAATTCTTTTTTTTGGCTAACACTATTTCATCACATACTGATATATTCTAATCATAGATTAAAAACACAGTTACACGCTCTATGAGAAAAACAGCTATTTCATATGGTCTGCTGTCCTCAGTAGAGAAACACAAACTCCCCAGAGTTCAGAGACTCAGCCAGCAGAACTGTTACCTCTTCAACAACGTTTTAGAGTGCAGCAAACATTCGATTTATCTGTTGCAGTTCATCCCAATTTGTTAAAGAGTAATCAAGACCTAACATGTTCTTGAGCACTGCTATTAACAACGCTATCAGATATCTATATTTATTCCTTTAAACAAACAATTCTATTAATCGGTTGAAGCTAATGCCCTGACCAAGCTGTCTTTCTCCTCTGAGTGCAATAGATAGCAAAGAGAATTCCTGATTTTGCCAGCCAAGTTTTCTTTAATGGACTTCAAGTCAAATTTGAAAAAAAATATCTGACTACCTCCCAGTTATTTCAATTTGCCTGGGGATTTATATGGTGCCTGTCCTACCTGGATGCCTATTATTCATACATGGCATGGAGATTCCCAGCTCCACTAGGTAACCAGAGGGCATATCCTCAGTCTAACACTGAGCCATTTAAAAGACTGAAACAGCTGATTCCTCCATTAGCTCAACAATTTCTGCACCAAGCCCATTTAGTTGAGCTGAAGCCTTGGGTTAGGATTTCTCTGTAACCCTGTGTGAATCATAAGACCCACCTCAGCATCAGGACATCATACAAGAAAAGGAAGAAACCATACTGGCAGTATGGTAGGATAACCAGTAGCTGGATGCCTGTCAGACATTCCTCTTGGTTCTTTCTTGCTCCAGAAGTGTTATTAGTGCATCATGTTTCTCCTGGCTACACAAAGTTCTTAGGAAGAGCTGCAATTTTCACTGCCATTTTCACAAATGGTTCCATTTCATGTTTTGAAATGATGGTGTGCTGCTTTTGGAAAGTTAACAAATAAATTTGTGCTTAGACGGGAGAAAGACCAAAGTGCTCATGTTTAGAAAGCTGCAACTTTCCATGTCAGGCAAAATCCCTGGTATGTGGAGACAAACCAATTACAAACTAGAAGCTGAGCAACTCCTAATGAAATTAAATACACCTCTTCCCCTTCTCTATCTATCACTCATTTTAACTACAACCTCTGGGTGATTTTATTTGGAAGACAGAAAGAAAGTCAGCGTAACACAGGCTTTGTCCTCTGCATTGTCTCTCAGTAATGGGGATGTTTTCCAGGGAACAATTTTAAGGTGCTGATCATGATACATTTTATAAATCCTGGAAAAATAGGAATGATTACTCATGGAAGCCAGCATGGGTCTCCAGAGACATGGCAAGTAATGCATGTACTATTCTTTGAAGAAACAGCAACTTTTAGTTGATAAAAATAACATAAATGAAAAAAAAGACTTTATGAGGTGTTTGTTTTAATACCACATGATATGTTGCAGACAGTTAATTTTGAAATCAGGTTCAAGAACTTATACATTAATGAATTAAAATCTCATAAATTACTGAGCTGAAAGAACTCCTCAGAGTGAAATCAGTCATAAACTTGCTATTTAAGCATGGTCCCGGGTGGGGTGGTACTAAGAAAAATCTTAACAAACACTTGTGGATAATCCAAAGATTATGAAAACACGAATAACCAGTGAGCCTCACTATATGTATAGTGACGTATGCTAGGTTGGTTGGTGAGCGGGACCCAACAAATAAAATACACTTTTGTAAGATATTATGCATTAAAGAACAAGGAACAAAAGGGCTCTATGTAGGGAGATTACATCTCTAACATCTCACAGTGGTCACAGCGGATAGGCAATTTTGCATGACCTTCTATGGCAGAATAGCTCATGAAACTGCCACATATACGAGCAGAGAAGTGTGAATAAGAGGTGGAAGACTGTTTTAATCACACTCAGGCATTAGAGAGCTTGACAAGAGAGCACAGGTGAAAAATTAGAGAAAACAGACAAAAATATTCAAGGGCAGTAGAAAAATGAATTTGGGAAAGAGGCTTGGAGAACTAGGCTTTTTACTTTATCAAAAAGCCTAAGTACTGATTTGACAAGAGCATATAAGCGTCTTTGTAAAAAAATAAATACTGGTAACTAAAGGGCTCTTTAGCAGAGAAGGGCAAAATGAGACCCAGCCTCTCAAAACCGATGCCAGATCCAAAGAGGAAATAAAGTGTATGTTGTTAATGGGGAAGGTCATCTGCCATTAGAACAAGATAGCAAAGGACACAGTCAGCCCATTTGCTTCAGGCCTTCAGTTCAAAACTTTTTGACTTCCTCAGAAAGGTGCCGCAGCCAAACACAAGTTTCTGAGCTCAACTCAGGAATAAGCAGGTGAAATTTGAGGTCAGAGCTACACAAGGTATCATACAAAATGGTACCTTCTAACTTTAAATCTGGGACCCAGATTTCTTTTCTCCTTTTCTCTGGACAATATATACTCAAATGTAGAGTATCCATCATGCTATAATAATTATAGTTTTGTGATATGCATTTTGTGGCTTTCATTCTTGCACTTCTTATTTTCCTTATGGTAAGGCTCTAGGCATTTTAGGAAGAAATTTTCTAAGCAGCAGGAAGAATCTGATTTAGATACTCAACAGGCATAAGAATGAAGGGGAAAAAAAGGCATCTTAATACACTAGGTGGCTTTGAAAACCTCACCCTAAAATACGTACATTAATAAATGGGCAAGGAAAATGGACCAGTCACATAACTTAGACAAACTACACTGTGAATTAATGTAAGAGTCAAAGGTCCTCCTTATTTCTAGCCTCTATCACCACATATCTAAGTGCCTGACAATCCATAACATATTTATCATCAAATCATCTGTGCTAAGTAGAAAACTGCCATTAGTCAAGTTTTGACAAAGCAGAGCTGAGGCAGACAGAGCTCTGCATCTTGTACCACCACGGCACAGCTCAATCAGAAATGCTCACATTAGTGCTGCCATCACTTGCTCCATTTACCTACCCAAGGGCACAGATGCTGCGTCACAGCTGAACTTCTTAACTGGAGTACAGCACTTCGTCAGCTAGGCTAAACTTGCTCTTTTTGGAGCTACCACTAAGTCATTTCTCTGCAGTGTAACGAACAATGAATGAGTAGACTCTCCTCAAGAGGGACTCAGCCATGGACACACGTTACAGTAGGTACAGACTTGGGAGATCTGAGTTTTCTTGGCTACTTTATAGCTTCGTGTCTTCTTGTCTGACTCTTAGTCAACACCTCTGTTAGCCATTAATTGTATGTCAAGAAGTGTCTAACAATCTGCTTAATTATTGTTCCTCAGAATTTCACACCCATGGCCACTGTGCCCACCAAACAATTTCAAACTCTGGATAACAATCAGCATAAACTCAGCTGTTCAGAGCATTATCCTCATGAAATTTTTGGTAAATTCTTTGCAGAGTGAGGAGGCAGCAGCAGTGAAGATAGTCAGACCATTGCTTTCTTTGGGCATGACAGTAAAAAAGACAAACTGAAATTATCCTAGAATCTGTTCAGTCAAATGCATGGCTTTATCCATGGGTTGACAAAATAATTCTGGGTTAGAAATTAAAATTCTTCATTTACAATGGGATACAATTTAAATCTCATAAACTTTACAATGGAATAAAAAGAGGAAAATCCTTTCTTTACACATTTTAAAGAACAAAGCCTACAAATTATAAAAAAACCTCATGTCTGGGTTTTGGAGTTTTTTAATTTTGTCCAGCTTCTACTATGTTCTTCTTCTCATTGCTGGCCATGTTTGGTGTTCACCGGGCCTAACCCATTTTGCCTCCACGGTGTTTTCCTGCATATTGTAGATCCTGCATGTAACTCTTACACATGTTCTGTGATACTTATACTCCTGTTCTCTACAGCTACATATAGCAAATCGTTGCCTATCTGGCAAAATTCAAGCTAGCTTTTTTTGTGCATATACAAGTTAATGCAATAATCACATAAAGTTTATTATATAAAATGAATGTGGTCAATGGAAGATCATATAATCCTGTGTTTAAAGCACTGAACTGGAACTTAGAACTGCATTTTGGACCAGCCACACAACCACTCTCTGCTTGACTGTCCATGTCTAAGCAAAGACTGTGCTTATCCTCTCTTATCCTTTGTCCAGTTCTTTTGGTTTAGACTGAGAACTCATTGCAGTGTAGCATCAAGGACAACAGGATACCCTCTCAGTTGAGTCTTGGGAGATTTTTGAGCAGCACCAACATCACACTTGAAAAAATAAAATTAAAAAATCTGCTTTTAGACAGATGGCTTTGTTTCAGCTTCTCAGAAGAGAGGCAAGAAGGACCCATGATTTAGACCAGAAATGCCTGCAAACTCAGAACTGCTGGGACAGTATGCATTGGTTCATGCAGTTCTTACTTTAAAATGTTGGTTATCAGATTGCATCTACTTCTGAAGGAGCTCTGTGACATTCCACCTGAACAGACTGCAGTGTGCTAACAGATTTGATTCTCATGTTCAAGTGAATTATACAAAGATGAACTCCAAGTGCAAACAAGTATTGAAGCCCACGTGGCCAAATGCCAGCAGCTCACTGCTGAGTACCTAGACTAAGCCAGCCTGCTCAGCCTCAGACCCCACCGCAAGATGTTACCCTGGCTTGCCACCACTCTGATCTTTGATGTGTCACAAATTGTGTCCTCTCCAGCAGTGAAATCACCTTTACATTTCATGAAGAGCAAGTCTAACAACTTGGACAGAGGGCCTTTGAAATGGCTTGCTTGGTGCTTATACACTTGCGGTGATAGATCTAAACTGCAGCAAATCTACAAGCTCAAGCTGGTGTCAGATGCAACTTGTGTAGATTTCACATGATGCAAATTCATTTATCCATACCATCATTGCAGCAAAGCAAAACTTACCTCTGTTTTCCCTTTACTTTGACAGGACCTCCTGGTGTCTTCATCTGAACCCCATGCTGTTGCCTGAGAAACCAAAATGCACAAGTCAGATGACAACGTCACCAACCACCATGTCTGGAGACTCTAAAAACAAGAGCAAGTATCTCCAGCCAATTTACACAGTCCAATTTAAAAGAGGCATTGTGACAGTAAGCATGTATCTCACTCCCACTGTGCTCACAGTGCACACAATGATAAATAGATGAGAAGTCCAGAGGCAGAAGCAACTGGAATGTTAACAGAGGACAGACTTTAATTTACATGTGAATACAACTTCTGATCATCATTCAGCTGGAAGGTTCAAGACATAAGCCCCACACACTGAACCGTCACCTTCTTTTCAGAGGACAGTTCTATATAAAACTGTCAGTTTTCATCACCAAAATGAAAACCTTCCCTATGGCAAAGTCCAGTAGCTCTGCACAAATCTACTGGTCTCCTTAAATTTACCCACAAGATGATCACTTTCTAAGTAATCCTGCAGCAAAGTGAACTGGATAAAACAACAACGGGGAGCTGACAGGCAAAACCTGTAGAGATGGGAAGTAGGGAGAAAGGTTGGACGGTGATTTGTGATGCCGGTCAAGTGGGGTCAGATCCTGAGATGGAGTAAAATGTTTTAGGGCTGAGGGCATTAACGACTGGGTGCTGAGAGCATGTAGGATCCTCAGTTGTCTCTGACTGACTGCTTCAGAGTGAAGAGGTCCATTCCTTTGCAAGAAAAGTCACAACTAGCAAAGCTGCATTAGAGAGAGCTTCTGGTTTAAAATATTCAGCAACTTACCCAACTACTCAGTGCCCTCTGCAATTTCCCCCCCTTCAGCACTTTTTAAAAATAGTCCTAACAAATTCAAGCAGGTATTGTTAGCTGGAGGTGAAAATATGTATAAACATCACACTGTACATAATACATCATTCCGAATACAAGAAAAATAGCTCCTTTACATATGGAGAGACCAGGCTCACAAAGTCCAGATAAAAATGCAAAGCTCCCCTAAAAGAGACAGGATTTCTTTTTTTTTTTATTTCCCAGTCCTTTACCAACACAGTAAATGGCTTCAAAGTTTGGTCCAGATCTGAACTCTTCTTGAACCTTTTCACTTCAGGCAATATAATTTTTTTTTAACCTCTGGGCTTCTACAGAAATTGACCCACTCAACACATGATAGATCCTGTTTTTTGCAGGAGAAAAATGGGAGACCAGTAAGGAGAGGGGATCCATTTTCTCACCTCCAGCTTAAGTCCACAAAGATGCTCAGAGCCACAAGAAATACCACCACCCAGGAAATGCATTTATACGCCATATTAAAAAAAAAGAATAAATGGCATCTTCTCCATTCAGTTCAGTTTGGCTCGAAGTAAGATTTCATGAGCACAGGCAAAGATCTGGTGGGAGAAGGGGAGAGCACAGACCTTTCCCTGGGAGCTGCTTGGGAAATACCTCCCATGTACTGCAGCGCAATCCAGGCTGAAGGCCAAACACTTATGTCTCAGAAGTGTTTTTGTGAGAGGTGGGATAAATCCTTGTTGGAAAGGATTATTTAGCCATATCCTGAGAGAGGATATGTCACTGGATGAGACAGCCCATGTCAGTAAGACATCACAGGAGAACAAAGAATTTTGACTGGTGACTCCCAGGAGCCCTTAACATCTGCAAAACAACAGCACAGCAGCATTTTGATACCCAGTCCCAAATCCAGCCCATACTCATCTGATCACAGTATCCTTGCACCTTGGATCAATTTTTGACAACCTTAATACAGGAAAAAAAAAGTCCAGAAAAGAGACAGCTTATTAGGTGCCTCTTCTTCCTATTTCAAAAACAGACAGACCTCTCACCATGAGACAGCCCCGTTTACCTTAACAGTGCTTGACAGGACAAAAGGAAACCAAAAGTTGGTTACTTCAGCAATGAATGCTGCTTCCCTGCAAATACTCTGGGTCTTCTGAGGTTGCAGCAACATCACAGAGAAGAATTTGGCCTCTTAGGGGACACTTAGCTCTTCCTGCCAGACACCTGCACCACAGAGCTTTGAGGCATGTTGCAAACTAGCTCATGTCAGAGCACTGGTCCCCTCCAGCTATGTTCTTGGTGTTTAAATGTTTTCTCTTATTAGGTAACACTGCCCTGCAGCTTTCTGAAGCACTACCTTGATGGGTCTAGTGATAACAGAAGTTCTTGGTGATGGCCCAGATTATAGGAATGTGTTGTTCATGACTGTGATATTAGTCAGGGTGCACTTCATTAGAGCTAGGAGGATAATTAGGCAATATGGCAATCCAGAGCATGTTTTACAAGTCCCACACATGTCTTTGGAGGGACGAGGCGGGGGGGGGGGGAGATAGTTTGAGGCCTGAGTAACTCCAGTGACTTCTAGTGACCCAGAGAAAATACTCATGACCCTGCAAAGCAGAACACCTTGTCAATAATAAAAACATAATTGCAAAGCCAAGGAGCTAATCTGTGTTTAAGTAATTGTACTGCAAGGTATGAACATGTACCAGTCAGCTGACCTACAGCCTAGACAAGTCCTTCTGCCGGGCTCTCAGGATCCCACACATATCTGTGGTCATGGCCTTTGAGTTGGACCTAGTAAAAGGTCCTGGTCAGGCTCAGACTCTGAACTAGGGGCTTTCCCATGAGCCTTCCAGCATTGTTTGGTTTCTTTACTTGACTGACCAGCTGTCTTTTCAGATCCCATTCTCGTCATCACTGTTGTCTTTGTCTTCTCTGTGCAAACTCCTTGTGCTAACACTGGTGCTCTATGTCCTGCACCCAACTGGTATGTCCAACCAAAGCCCCTTTTCCCAGATGAAATCTTCTTCCTCTACCTTATATTCATTTGGCCCCAGTATCAAACTACATCCTGGACATTTGACAGAGAAACCTTCTGAGAGATCTCTTTCTTCTGGAGCACATCTTTGTGTATCCATGTGCTTCTCAGTGAAGCAGACACCTACTTAACACATAACACTACAGCACTGTAAGGAATGGTTTGTACTTTTGTCTCCTTACCTGATCATAACATTTCTCAATGGCCAGCTTCTTGCACACTAACTTAGGTGCCTCCCCTCCCTTTCCTCATCTACCTCAGTAAAGCAATTTAATATTCTTTCTTTTTACTGTTGAAAGCTGCCTCTGCATGCTTGGAAGAGGTACAAACTGTATCCACCAGATTTGTTTTTGTCACGCACTTCAGTGATCATCCTGAATTTATGATTCTTTTTCTCAGTTTTCTGAGACATTTAAGTTTTCCATCTCAAGAAAACACATCTTGGATGAATTTTTGTACCTCCTGCTACACGTTAGTCAAAAGCAGTAGAGTACACCTCTGGACCCATGTGGCAATAAAACAACTTCCGTGGCATGGGTCATGAAGCACAGAGCCTGGATGAACATGTGACAAACCTGGGAGCAAGGCTACGCACAACCACATCATAGTATGCACTTTCTCCTATCTACCTCCCTAGATGCCATGTGCTTAAGTAACCAAGGAAACACTTTTTTAGGCTCTCAGGATATCAGCAATACTTCCCTTACCAACCTTATCAAGAGCACTCCAGCTCCTCACGCTACCTCCTTACAAGTTCTCCAGAATCTTTTCCCTCTTCCATTCTCAGAAGAAACACAGTGGCTTCTAACAGTGTTCCCAGCCACTATGAGGACCTCCTCTACAACCACATGGCCCATGCACAGAAGAGAGGAACACCAGATTCATATGCCATACAAATGAAACAACCAACTCAGGGCTACAGCTGCTGTGTAAGACAAGTGCCATGCAAACCATGAGCAGAACTGCTCAGCCATCTGTGCAGATAGGCACAAGAGTACTAGCAACTTTGCCTATGAATTGAAAATGAAATTAAATGTGCCTTCCATTCAGCCTATTTGCATGGACACCTGGTTCTTCACATCTCTATTTCTGTTCTTGAGTTCTATGCAAACAGATTTTCTCTCAAAAAAAAAAGAAAAAATAAAAAAAAAAAGAAGGGGGTGAGGGAGTGTGTTTGTGGATTATTTCTGCATCTTTATGAAGTCACATGAAGGAGAACAATCACAGGACAAGCAGTCACGTGTACATCCATGTGTACCTGCTGCAACACTTCCCAACTAGAAATTAACAGAAATGGGCCACAATGACTAAGTCCAGTGCATACCTGAATATTCAAATGTCACACACAGAAGGAAAGAGTTAATGTCTCTTCCAATAATTTCTGAGCATCACAGCTTGTCCCCAGTTCAGACTGCAGACCAATAGTGTTCTAGAAATTCCAGCTCGCCATGTGCTGTCAAATCAGTTATTCAGCACACACTGCTGAGACGTGCTTTCTAGATACGTTTATTTAATTACCTGCACATCCCAGTGTTGGCATCCAAAGTACCTGCCTGTCACTAGCAAGTCCTGTTATCAATAGTTGTGTGCATCCTCAAATGCTGATGTGAAAATCTCTTTGACTTCTATGGACCAGCTTTTACACTGAGGCCAGCAATTTATAATTACTTCTAACACCGTGTATGAATTTAATAGATTAACCATAACACTAATCCCTGCACTGTAGTCACACAACAGATGCTGCAGGTTTTCATGCAAAACCAGAACATTGCTTTAAAACTGGAAAGCGAAGACTGGAAGAGAATAGGTTACATGTGTATTTATTGGGTAAATTAAACCTGTTCTTTATTTTGAAAGTCTTTTATTACAAACTTATCCATCTGTTACGAACCTCACTTCCATGAAATAAGCACTCTGTACAAGCTACTGGCAGCTTTCCATGCCTGGAGACAGACCCAGAATCATGTTGTTTTCTCCTGTTAGGGGGAAAAATGTGTAATACAAATATGTACATTTTGTATGTTTGGAAGGATACAAAAAAAACCCCAAAAACCCACAAGTCCTGAAAAAAAACCCAAAACCCAAAAAACAAAGGACTGATTCTGAGAGATGCCCAGCATTTCCTAACACGTACTGAGCTCCTTAGGTTCCTGCTAATGTCAGCAAAACAGAAGCAACACCTCCCAGTCTCAGGTGTGCAGGGATTGCCAACTGCAGGAGCTTCCATTTCCTAATCTACCTGGGCTTATGAAAAGCACAACTTGTGCATGACATCCTCGCCTCTGAGATAGAGAGACATGGACTTGATGGATGGACCAGCCAGTGGATAAAGAACTGGCTTAG
>JANHGN010006848.1:0-47022 GCA_024605025.1 Megaceryle maxima | reverse complement strand
CTAAGCCAGTTCTTTATCCACTGGCTGGTCCATCCATCAAGTCCATGTCTCTCTATCTCAGAGGCGAGGATGTCATGTGGGACAGTGTCAAATGCTTTGCACAAGTCTAGGTAAATTACACGAGTTACTCTTCCCACATCAACCAGAGTTGTAACACTGTCATAGAAGTCCAGCAAATGAGTCAGGCACGATTAGTGAAGCCATTTTGACTGTCACTGTTCACCTTGTTATTTTTCATGTGCCTTAGTACTGATACCAGGAGGACCTGCTCCAGGATTTTACGTGGCACAGAGGCGAGGCAGACTGGTCTGTAGTTCTCTGGGCTTTCTTTACTTCCCTTTTTAAAAATGGGGGTTATGTTTCCCCTTTTCCAATCTGTAGAAATTTTGCCAAGCTGACATGACTTCTCAAATATGATGGCTGGAATATGAGGTTGGGACAGTTTCTGAGCACCCCTGGGTTTTCACTGCATATCAGTGCCTGGTTTCCTGATGATTTTTAAAGGATATTTTGAAAAATGGGAATGGAGCTTGCTTAAGTAAGTTTCTGCAAGTAAATCTGAAATACAATACTTTTGCCTCTTTTTATTGACAAAACTCACAGCACTTTAAAAACAAGTGCTATATCCTGATTCCACATGCAAGCAAACACCAGGCAGATAAACTGGGCAGATTAACTTTCCCATGTGTCCATGGGCAGATCCAGCAATATTAATTTGGGCCCTCCAAAACCCATCTGGTGCCTATCCAGCATCTTTTGGGGATGTAAGATTTATCTGTTATTTTTAAGTTTTCTGATGAGTGACAGAGCTTTGTGAACATATGCTGAACCCTTAAAACTTCCCTGTGAAATATCTTCACCAGTAAAGATTACTTGAGTGATAATTTGTGCTGTAAACTGTATTACTTACTGCTCCCCATTGGTTTTGTTTATCATATTTTATTCAACAATACAGAGAAAAAACAAATTAAACATTAAACTGCCATCTCTCCTCACACTTTTATACACTCTACTGGTTTTGGCTAATGTAATGTTCTTCATAGTAGCTGGTATGGGGTGCTATGATTTGGATTTGTGCTGGAAACAGTGTTGGTAATTCAGGGATGTTTTAGTTACTACTGAGCAGTGCACATATAGAGTCGAGGCCTCTTCTGCTCCTCACCCCACCAGTCAGTAGGCTGGGGGTACACAAGAAGTTGGTAGGATACACAGCCAGGACAGATGACCCCAACTGACTGAAGGCATGTTCCATATTGTATGATGTCATGCTCAGCATATAAAGCTGGGGGAAGAAGGAAGAGGGCGGGGGGAATGTTCGGAGTGATGTCTTTTATCTTCCCAAGTAACTGTTAAGTGTGATAGAGTCCAACTTTCCTGGAGGTGGCTGAACACCTGCATGCCTATGGGAAGTGGTGAATGAGTTCCTTAGTTTGCTTTGCTTGAATGTGTGGCTTTTATTTTACTTACTATTTTTATCACAACCCATGAGTTTTTTTACTTTTCCAGTTCTCTCCCTCATCCCACTGGCAGGGAGTGAACAAGTGGTTGTGTGGTGCTTAGTTGCCAACTAAGGTTAAAACACAACTGTCCTTTTTGGCACTGACTGCAGGGACTGAAAGGTTTGGGATAACCACAGATTTGATTGCAATGTGCTGGATCACTTTTATAGCTGTTGTTGTTGTTTAGCTATTAACTGGCAGACTCCCTGCACTTGCCATGGGCCTTGCTTGCCTCACTGTATATTAGAGTCTAGTGTTAATTAGTGGCTGTATTTTTGCTTTATCTGCTTGCAGATGATGCTGATCATCTCACTCTGCTGTGCCTGGGAACATTTTGATAACAGCACTGGTGATGCACCTTTACTGGCAGATGGACAGGGCAATGCTGCTGTTTCTATGCTGCTGTGCTGTGCAGTCTGGAACTCCAGTGTGAACTTGAGTCAAAGGGACTGTGACCTGTGGATGAGTCCATATGGGAGCAGAACATCCTGAAGTGTCTGCGGCCATGGATAAGCCCATGTCAGAGCAGGTACCTCTCAAAGCATCTGCTGCCATGGTTATGTCTGTGCAACAGAAGTTACATCTCTGAAGGCATTGTGGCCCATAGAGAAGGCCATGCTGGAACAAATGGACCTCAAACCAACAGCTGGTGATGAGAAACATGCTCTGCAAGTGTATGTCATGGGTTTTGCAAAAGGTGCACCCATTTATTCTTTCCTATTCTGTTAAAATACGGTTTATTTTTAAGAAAGGGAATATATAAAGACTCTTGAAGTATTTTAAATATTATTAACCTGATATAACATAACTGGTTGTCATACAAAGTTCACAGGTCTGGTTAGAAACTTTTTTACAAGAGATCTTCCATGAAAACAAATAATTGAAATCAAAAGTTTTTATTAGATTCTGACATTTTCTATTTAACTTATCAGATGAGAGTCCAGAAGGGAAAGTCAGATCCAGAGGAAAATGAAAGGAAAAGAAGGGAAAGGGAAAAGAAAGATGCCCCAAACAAACCAGGTCAATCACTTGAGGTTAGAGAAATGCACATTCAAATCCTCTCTCTTGATGCTTCAGAAAATAACTTGACCCAGAATATTTGCATTCCAAGTAACCATGTGTCTATCTCCTTTACTTTCAGATTTTACAAAGATGTCAAAAAGTCTTGTTTTCATCTCAGTGCAAAAAGGTTGGAAATCTTCGCATCTCAAAAAGGCTGGAAAAATCATTTCCCACTCAGTTCAATTGAGAAGTCTAAGCTCCAGGTAAAATCAGGGTGAACAGAGGGTAGGCACTGTGCTGGGATTTATGAAATGCCTGCCAAGCAGCCTGCTTTTAACACACCCCAGAGAATAGCATTCCTTGCTAAGAAGTCCTAATCAGCATTGTACATTTTTAAAAATTTGCTCAAATGCTTATGTTTTTAAAATGACCCTTCCACCTACTCTATTAATTACAATCGCCACTCTAAGACAGACTTTTCTATAGCCTCACTGTGAAAGCTGCAGATTAGAAACTAACCTTCTTTCAGACCCATGCATAAATTACACAGCATGTGCTCCAAGTGCACATAATTTAAAAAATGTATTCCATAGAATGTCTAATAGAGCTTACAATGCATACAAGAGGACCGTTTAAAGATGGAGATAACGCATATTGCAGGAATTTTGCTTCAAAAAGATGCTAAAAGATTTAGGGAAGAGTATCCATTTAAAAACTATGTTTCTTGACTGATGCATAAACTTGAATGTTGCATGCCAAAGTTTCCAAAATTAACAGATGCTTTTGAATATCCCACCTGGGGCATCTCAAGATGCTGATTCTCAGAAATTCTTTTAAATTGTGCCTTAATTTTGGCAAGACAGGGAGACAAAATCACAAGTGATCCCCAAAATACCTTGGCCTCAATTTCTGGTTAATTGACATTTAGCCAAAAATGTTTCTCACAAAAATTAACCATGACCAGAGTTTCTCATGCAGCTGAAACTCATTTGGTGAAAGGTTTTTTAGGTCCCCACTGGAATATCTGAAACACATTTCAGAAACACAGAGAGAAGGGGAAAAAATGTCCAAAAAGTTGGGACATTTTGTTCTGCGGAGCAGAATGAGTTTGTTCTGCTTCAGTTTCTACTCCACTCCACTCACTAGTTCTCATGTAAAAGCTCAGTGCTACAGTCAGAGAAATAACCGCAGCGGAACCACAGAAAATATAAAGTGAGGAGAAAACTTCATAATGCAGTAGAGCAGCTTAGAGCTAAAAACAGGAAAAGAAACTACACCTTTATAATATGATCCAACAGCTGACACATCCTAAAATCTACCTCTCTTCTTCCCCTCCCCTAAAATCTCCACTGTTCTATAGGATAAGGCTAAATTTTTACACAGCTCTTATCCAGTAACTTGCCCATATAATGCTACATTTTGTCTTTTAGTCTGCTGTATTTCCAATACAGTAACTGCCTATTCAAACTGCATGGAGTGGCTACATAATACTCCAGACTGTTCTTTGCTGTGGAGATTACCAAATTAAATTTATACTACTGGCAGTCCAACACAGATCCAGGAATAATACTGTAACTTTAGCTTCTGGAACCATAGATTCATAAAATGTATTTTCAGGAGTGACAGTTTCAAAAACAATCCTTGAAGTTGGTGGAAAATTCTTGCTCATTTTAATTGATTTTGCATTGGGCTTAAATGAAAGGTCTCCAAAGTAATTCAACAGGTAGAAGGAAAGAGAGCACTATCTTAAAGTCAGGGAGTGGAAAACCTTACCAAAATCAAAGAGTAACAACATGCTTAACACTGGGTTTGTGATATATGATATTTACAATAGGGATTATAATCCAGAAATAAATAAATAAATAAATAATTTCCCATTGGAAAGCAATGAATAAAGTAATACTGTGTTACAAAACATCATGGCCTGCTCAATGGCAGGAAATATTATTTTTCTAGTTAAAGAACAGATAACTGTCAAGAAAAACATGCATTAGGTAGGCTGACCTAGTAAATCCACCCATTACAGAATGAGAGACTTAAGTACTGAATTTGCTGTGCTAGTTAAGTGGTGGCACAGGGACATTGCTCCTGCGAGATTCTGTTGCCACCCTTGCTGAAAAGACAACTGAGTCATCTCCTTCACAGGAACATCCTGGCCTCTTCTCCTTTCCATGATAGCTGTGGGGCACATTTCATACCTTTGCCTTTTCCCCACAGCAACAGAGCATCTTATGGATGCAGATGATTGCACTCAGTGGAAAACAGCTTTAAACTTCACCTAACCCTGCTATAGAGAATTATATTCCTCACGCTGCCAGACTTTGCCCCACAACCAGCACATCCTGCTGTCTTTGTAGGCTGTGCTCCCCATATTTTTACCCTCACCTCATGGAAGTACAAATGCAAGGGAGCAGACATCTGTCAACACAATCCTGCACTGTGAAGCAGATTTAGCACCACTGGCAACCTGAAGTGTAAGTCCCATGAGCAAAAATAAATCAGACCACAATCTCAACTAGCCCCAAATCAGGCCCGACAAGATCCACATTGCATTTTACTTAGAAGCAAAGAGGATATACAAAACAACCCAAATTAGCATTGTGATTACTTCTTAAATTGCACTCTCACCCACTATAGAACTAACTGCAAATTCCTTGCATTTCTTGTCTTGCTTTCTGATCTGATCTTTAAAATGATGCACAGCAAAGGGAAGGTGGGAGGGGGTGCCTCTAAGCCACATCATGTGCTTTATGGACACAAGCCAAGCAGCTACTTAGGCAACCATTAGGTCGGGAAACAATCACTTCCATCATTCCCAACACGTGTGTCAACATAATTCCATGCTCTCTTTGTCATGCAAAAAGTCCTGGCAAAGTGACCGGATACACCCAGAAAGCAGGAGCAAACTAAGCTCATTATGTTAACCGGAGATCCCACAGCAACCTCCAGTGCCATAGGAGACTTCCCATGTTTTGCAGTGTAGGAAAGGAAACTCGCTGCACTGAAAAGGGCCAAGCCAAGCCAAGCCTGACTTCAGAAGTGTGTAAGGGAGATTCACAATTGGGTTTCATGGAAGGGGATCCCTCGTCTAACAAGCCCAAGAGGCTATGTCAGGCAATATGGTTAACAGGCATTGCAGAAGGTATGACACCTCGCATAACTACAGAGACTTCCCTCTCCTGTGTGCTCATTGGAAGCCTTCCAGCCATGCTAATATGAATCTGCAAATGGAAACTACTGCCAAATGGGAGTATCAGCTTCTCTAACTCTTTATTGTTGTCATTGGTAACTCTGAACTTTGTTTTCCTTTTAAAGGAAGATTCAATGCATTTTACAACCATTAAACATCTTCTCTCCTGCTATACTTGTAACTCTTACTAACAGCAAAAGGCTTGTGCACATCAGAATGGCTGGCAATACCACTCCAATGGCTTCTTTGCATGGTCAGGTACAGGAGGAAAGCCCGTCGATCTGTCTGAAAAAATGCTGAATACATCTTTGCTCTAGCAACGGTAGAGTATGGTAAATATCCCAGAGCATAAGTATTTATTTATTTAAAGATAAGCAGCTGGGGTTTTCACTAACAATTTTTGCTGCATCTTTTAATTCCAGTTTTGGGAGGAAAGTCCTAATACTGCTAGATATTTGCAAGCCCTTTCAAACTTTAGCTGCTTTGCCTCTATTCTGCTACAGGGAACATACATTTTTCAACCCATTTTGCTTCTTGAATGCTTGCGGGTCAGATCTTGGTTTTCATAATGCATTCAGCAAAACACAGCTCCTCAGCAATCCATGTTCACAGAGGCCAACAATAGCTAAAAATGAAGATGGACAAAAATGGTAGAAGTTTCTGCTACATGTTACTGTCATCTCCTCTAATAAAAGCCAAGGATTTATTTTGTTTGTTGTGCTTTAGCCTGTATCAGGCACACTACATGCTTTGTTCCTTAAGATGCCATATTTTTGGCAGATCCTGTTACCACCCAAGCACTCAAGAATCAAGAGTAGAAAGCAAGCACTGTCCAAATGGGCAAGTGTAGAAGAGCCCTTCCTCCAGTATTATTGTTAGAGTGGGAATAAGTATCTGGTTCTGACTTTGTCTTCTCCCTGCTCCATCATTCCAGGGAAATTTACATTATACATCCTTCTGAAAATGTACATCAAATATTACAGAACACTCCTTAGCAAACCAAATAAAATAAGACAATACAAAATGAACATACCTGAATAAGAGAAACGTTGTGTAGACTAAGTCTGAAGAGGTAGTTCCTGCATGAACAAGCAGAAAAATTACAAACTGTTAGGCTATCAAAGAAAAAAGTTATAAAAGCAAGTACAATTTTTGGTCATTTATTTCTAGAAACAGCAAGCTATTCTTGGACTCCTCTCCACAGAATGCAAAAATAGTTTTACAGCACTTGTTCATCATTGTCTTAGTGAACCTCATAACAAAGTTCTGAGCAGCTCTGGAGTAAAATATTCCAAAACCTGTAATGAAGAACCACTATGAAATTGCAGCAACACAGAGACTGTTTTCAAACCCTCAAAAGTCTTTAGTTGAAGTCCTGTATGGGCTGCACTCATGTTTTCTCCACGTTCTGAGGAAACTGGAGTCAGACCGAAGCCAGCTGGAGAAAAGCTGACTCCTGCAGTATGCTCCCCACAAGCCTGTTCTTGTGGGCACTCCCAGTCAGGACTTTGTGGAAAAGGAGGAGAAGAAGATAGATACTTCTCATCAGAATCTCTCTGCACAGAAAACCATCAGGGAAATTAAGGCAGTGATTGCAAATACTCCCAATCCTCCTGTCATCGCATCTCCAAAGGCAAAGTGAGGGAATTCCTGACAGAAGTCACTGTAGCATGAGGTATTACATATCAGCTGAGCTCCTGTAACTCTCCTTCTACATGTTCATATGCTATCAGAAATAGAAAGGAACATACATTTGCATATGGATAACGCTTAGTTAACAAGATTTATCTCATATTTTTGCTTGCTAAGACAATGCAGTTACCAGGAATCGTGCTAAGCCAAACAGACATGATTGTGTGCTTGAGGGTTTTGGCCATGTCTAGCTTCATATTTTTGCATCCCACCTGTCAAGGGGGTCTAAAGAGCTGTGATCCTTTTCCAAAGTCCCTGTCACCACAGTCTCCCAGAGAAGACATATTTATATTGTACCAGGTGAACTTGGTTTTGGAGATGGCTCCATTTAAATAGTAGAAAGAGCAGCTTTGATGATAGAGCTTCATCTGCTCTAGAAATGCCGCTATACAGACATTTTTCTACCCATTAAAAAGTAAGTTTCAGTCTTAGGTCAGTGAAGTCCACAGTCAGCAGCACACTCTGCCCATGCAAAGAAAGTATTTCAAACTTCTACATATGAGAGATTCATATTGGGTCATAATGAACACTACAAGGCTTGAGCAATTTTTCCTTCTTCTGTTATCTCTCCCTTGTTTATCACCTAAGTCATAATCATAGAGTTGCCTCTATACTTTGCACCGGTTCTATAAATAAATCAAGAAGACTTAACTGCTGCTGACTGTCAATAAAGGATCGGAACAAGGATGAGGGGGAACTCAGGAAGTCAAACTCCTGGTATTGAATCTTTAGCTCTGATTTGTAACATCCTGTTGTATACTGGGACTGGTTACCTGGAGAAGAATGAGACCCATTATCAATATCTATTCAAAATATAACAGTAATTATTATACCTCCTGTAAGTACACAGACAAGTACACACACAAAATCTCCACCTTCTCTCTTGGTCTTATCATCGGAGATCCAGCAGTTCTCTTGTACAGTCTGAAACCCTCTTCTCTCTCAAAGGGCTGCATACTTCCCCAAGTAATTAACTCTTTAGCATCGGCTACAGAAATATTATGTTCTGCAGGTGTACACAGCAGACCAGAGGCATTAAGCTTAAATACAGCTAATATTTCAAAATGGAGATAAATTCTCATCCAGTGATTGATCTGACAGCTCCCTGAGAAAAGCACATGCTACTCTCTTCAAGATATTAATACAGCTCCAGGACATGAGATATCATGGAATAAACCTTCTCCTGGAGAATTTAAGCATGTCACTGTCCTCCAATCTTACAACACCCTAAGGAGAAAGTTCTCAGAACTAGGGACTTGAAGTTGCTATCCTGTTGTTAAGCATGCTATTTAAATGCATTGATTTTGGAAGTCTTATAATGTAGATTTCAGCTCCTTGTTTTAGTCTTGTAAAAAGCTGGACAGTTTGACTGAGTAATAAATTTTAATATTAGGTTTCTTTTCCTGATAGCACTGCAGAGCAAATTCAACCCAAATATCTTTAATGGAAGAGACGTATCTAAAGGACACAATTTTCATTGCACTCAGCCAATACAGATGCAGACAGGAATAGTGTCCATTTAAATAAAGCCAGTCTCTGTCCTCTCAGTGACTGCTGAGGAGCACCTGGACAAAGCATTAGCAATGAGATCATTTGGGTGGCTGAGTCCTAAACGAGGCAGGGACACAGCACTAATGTGAATAGCACAATGATCTTCCAAAGGCTTCATACTAATCTCAGCTCTCTACGTCTGACTTTGTGGCTTTCTCATAGAAAGGAGGGTTTCCCTATAGTTTTCATCAGCTTGTCTAACCTGGTGTCTGCACAGCCACTGGCAATTTTTTTTTGTTTCTTTGATCCTTCTCACGTCTCATCAGCAATAATACGACTACTGGTAGGCAGACCAGGCTATCAGAGACACCTCCAGACTCCAGTTAACTTGCCCAGCTAGAACTGAAAAATCCTTAATTAATAACATATTCTTTCAACCATTTTTGTTCTGTAGAGCTACACCAGAGGTAAAAAGCCAAGGGGAAAGAGCTGCTGAATATGACAGTGCCATTTTTATGAATTGCATTTTAATTGCAATTTCAGCCTAAGAATGAGCAAAGTCTCCGAATGACAGGTATGGTTTATTGTACCCAGAATTGCCCCATTTGTGTCCTTTTTTTCTGCTTGTGTTTGAAGTTATGTCTGTTTAATACCTTGCTGAACTATAATTTAAAGCAGCTAAAAGAGCAGGATTAAGAAATATATGAGAACACTGAAATCTCTGCATAAATGAATGAGGTGTCTTCTTGGCCTTTTTTTTTTTTTTCCTTCTTTTTTCCTCCCATTTTGTCTTGTAAGTGAACATTGGCTAATTCCTGTCTCTCTTAAATCAAACCCATCCAGACCAGGCCAGAAGAGCAATTGCCTGGTGCAGCCAGCTATTCTAATCTTCTTCACCTGTAGTAAAAACCAGTGCACAGAGAGATTGTGGAGTCTCCTTCTCCGGAGACTTAAAAAACCCACCTGGATGTGTTCCTGTGCAACCTGCCCTAAATGTATCTGCTTTGGCAGGGGGGGTTGGACTAGATGATGTCCAGAGGAGGTCCCTTTCAACCCCTACTGTTCTGTGATTCTGTGACCTCCTGGCCCATTAGGCTATGCCCTGGTTTGGAGAACTCCCCAAAGTTGGAACACAGCATGTAAACCTGTGCTGAAGTGCCATTTACACTCATGGAAATTGGACAGATACCAAATTATTTCCCAAACTGGGCCCTCTACGCTAGTCTGCATATGAACAGGGCCAAGCTGCAGTATAAATCCCACAGATGAAAGTATTTGTTAATTGGCTTCATAATTTGTATTTGGCTGCTTTGTAAAATGATTAAGTGCTCACTGTACCTGGTACCACAAAGCATACGTACCAGCACAGCAGGAGAGCAGCTGAGATGTGTTTCAAGAAAGGCTGGAAGAATATACCCACTTAAATGTGCTTGCTATGCCATTCCCAAGCCAAAGCTGCTTATTAAGTGTTTATTTCATCTAGCCAAGCACACCTTGGATGAACTTTGTAACATGATGCCCATGCACTTGTTCACACACTGCCTGGCCTTGAAACAATTTACAGTGGAAGGCAAAGTACTTCACCTACAATGCCACTAAGCAACAGAGCTACAAGACAAATTGTACCTTTCCAATGGGAAGTCACAGAACAAGAGTGCTTGAAAAACAGCAGAGACCCTTCCTCAGAGACCCTTTCTCTTAGGAGTTCTGAAATTTTACGGGTTGCAACATGCTCGTTCAGGCCTCTTTTTCAGTGTCTCCTTCCAGGCACTACATCTGTCAGCACTGCGCTGCCTGATTAAAAGGTGCTTCCTTCTAATTAAAAGAGAGCACACAATTCAGCTCTGCTGTGGTAGATCAGGAGGAGCATCCCTGCAATCAACAGACTAAACAGATGTAAATGAAAGGCTACTCGAGCTGCAGATTCTTTATTCTATTTAAACGAGCAAAGGTTTGTTTACATTTCCAAACTGTGTCCCCCTCCACACACCCCAAGCAGTTAAGATAACCTCTCTGTGCTTCAGAACAACCCTTGCTAGCAAATCAGAAGTCATGAGATCCCCAATGCTGACCACCATCAGAACATCTCTGGACTTTGATATGCACACAGAGACCAACATATGCTGCCTTGTCTCAGTTGGCCACTACAAGACATGTACACCTGCTTGCACGTTGCTACTTGCCTGCACCTTATAGTACTATGATGTGAGAAGCTCTTCCCTCCCTCATAATAGGGCAGGCTATCTCAAGCACCCTCTCTTTGCATGCAGACAATTACTCTGCAAGTAGAAACAAAGCCAAAGAGCTGATAAAAAAATACGTTTAGGGAAAGCTGAAAAGAACTCATCAAAGAGTCACTTTCCCTTTTGGCAGCTATTATTGCACTGAAATAGGCATCCAACACAGCCCAGGTAAGGTACTGGAGACTCAGGTAGGCTCTAGGATGGCATTCCTCATGGTTATGGAGCAGAGTAGATGATTTCAGTAGGAAGGGACCTACAGTCATTGTCTAGTCTGCCTGTCCAATTCAGAGATGACTGAAAGCTAAAGCATGTTGCTAAGGTCATTGTCCAAATGCCTCTTAAAAGCTGACAGGCTTGGGGCATCAGCCACCTCTCCAGGAAGCCTGTTCCTGTGTTTGAACACCATCTTGGTAAATAAATGCTTCCTAACATCCAGTCTAAACCTTGCTTGGTACAGCTTTGAACCATTCCCATACGTCCTGTCACCGGATAGCAGGGAGAAGAGATCAGCACCTCCCTCTCCACTTCCCTCATCAGCAGGGGATTGTGCTGCAATCAGAAGCCAGGTCTTGCAAGAGGGACTCATAACTGTCACAGTGTAGATAATAAGAAAAATAATTAACAGAACAGGCTCCTTTGGGCAATACGAAACAAGACACAGAATTATGCATGTGACAAAGCTAATGCTCCCTTCTGGCACTCCTGGAAGCCACGTGCTGAGGCTGAGCCTCAGGCTAGGAGCCAGTAACTCCTGTCAGCTCTTCCTATCTTTGCTCCTGGAGGCCTTAGATATACTTTGTACTTCCACAGTACATGACAAACACAGCTTAGTCATGCTTCACGACTCCCTGGGAGTTGGTTAGTTTCATTCGTCCCTTATACTAATGGAGAAAATGAGCCAGAGAAAGGTTAAATGACCTTCTCCAAAGTGCACAGCAAGTCAGTGATGGAACTGAGATCAGACCCCAGGGCTCTTGGCTACCAAATCTCACGCTAGATTAACGCACAGAGCCTCTATGCAGGTCCAGCTGTGGCTGAACTTTTCAGAGAGTTATCCACATTTCTGAACTAGCCAACCATCCCAAGAAACCCAGCTCCTGAAGGATGACTCTGGCCTTTGCTCTCAGAGTTAATTACATGCTTGCTCTGGAGAGTGATGTGATGATCTGTTTGCAAATGATACTCCAGTGATTCATTTGAAGGGCCTGGCATACACATGCTGGAGAAAAGCTGGAGAGCCAGCATCTCCCTTGTAAGCTGGTTCCTTACTCATCAATAATTTTGGTTCTATTGAAGAAAAACTTGTCCAGTACATCATTCTTCCTTAAAAATCAATAGATGTTCAACAGAGAACCATACTAAATGGCATACAGTAATATGATGCAGTTGCTGTATGAGCAATTGCTTTTCCCAAAGCAACATTTCTCAGCGATAAATCCAGCCAGAGATAGAGGAGCATCCTCTTAGAAGAGGCTCCTTATGCAAGCAGCATATCATTCTGACTAAGCAGCTTCCAAATTAAGCCAGGATCCCAGCTACTGTTCCTGGGTTTCCACTGAGGCCCATTTAGTACTTCTCAGTGGAAACAAGGATGAAAATCAAATCCTCTGTATTCCAGTCAATGGAGGAGAACTACCATTAGCTCTAATAGGACAAGGTGCATGGCACAGATCTGCTCAGGCTCAATGCTCTACACTCAGGGCCAGCTCTAGGAAAAGTCAGAAAAAGCAGATGCATATAGCTGCAGAGCATGCAGGACAACAGCAGAGCTGTAGCACCCTTGGACTACACCAGTATACAGAAATGTAGAGTTAACTGCTGCTATGAGAGGGAAAAGCAGGAAGATGATTTGCTGTCATATCAACAGCCACGTCCCCTCTTCCATCAACTCTCAAGGGGAGCAGCAAACTGGCTCTCCAAGGCAGGAGAGGCAAAGCCTCACTCCATTGTGCTCTCACCCCCTTGGGGGTAACAGCATTTGCTATGCTCCTGAGACACCATGAACCAGCTGTTTTGTGGAGGGTAACTGTATGTAAACACTTCAGAGAATAAAGGGTGGCATTTTTTTCCTTATAGTACGGTTTTAATGTATTTATAAAACACAGGCAAATTTTTTGTTTGTTTGTTTGTTACATTTCCCTCCCTCTGTTTCTCTAGATGAGTTTCTTCAAAGCTCAGAGATGAAAACTGAGCCAAATTTTCAAAACTCATGTGTGGGTTTGTTCCTCTTTTCCTAGAAGAGTGAGTCCATCTTTCAGACCATCACTTTATCTGGGATAATTCCCAGATGCCACCTCAAGACTCTCTTGACATGCGGCTGACAGCTCTTCTCTCCCACTCTCATCCAGTTGGCAGAGTCACAGAGCACTTACAGCACCTTGATATGGCCCCAAGCTGCACAGGGACCTCTGATCTCCTATTTGCCCATCATTTTCAGTTGTGCTCTCAATAAGTCATACCGTAAAATTTCTCGTCTTCTGATACAGTGATTATTGTTCAAATATCACCTGGCAGCTCCCTCCCCCCTCCCCCCCCGGCTACTTAGGCTGATAAACATGCTCAGTTCTGTCAGGCTGTCCTCAAACTCTGGATGAGTTCAACATGACTTGTATGCAAATACTGATAGAGTTGGCTGGTGAGCTTAAGTTACTGCCAACCAATCCCTTCTCTTTGCTGCGTTTTTTTGTACCTTTGCAGTGGCACAGAACAGTAGGCTTAGCACCTAAACATCTGGATATAAAGTGATATGCAAGTCATTGTGGTGAGCCCTGCCATATAAAATGGACATATCACCAAATTAACCAGAGCAAGAGAGTATTTTCATTAGTGTAAAAGAAAACTGTTCTGCAGCCCCATCCTGTGATGCTGTAAAACACATTAGGTCCAAGCCTCCAAGGCTTTTGCCAAAATATTCTGACCTTGCGTCTGCACGCACCTCACTCTCTGAAATACAATCTTCAAACTTCATTATTCTTAGTGTGTTATTAAAGCAAGTGAGTCTCTCATGGGTGGCTGCTTGGCTGCATTTGTGATAGAGTATCACTAATTTTCATTTTATCTGGAATATGAGATATTTTTCCAGCCAAGCCTGCAATTCACCGTGTAAAGATGCTTCCTATCAGCCTGCACTGCTCCAAGACTGCCTTTCACAGAGGCTGCACAAACACCAGCCATGAGTCAGTCAAAATCCTGGTTCCTCTGATGGAAAAAGCTCATGGACTACCACACTGGTGTCGTCATTTGCAGAGAGGTTCAATGGTACAGCTTTGCAGGCAATCTGAAGGACCAATTGTTTTCTCTGCTAACAAGGATGACAGAGCAGAGACCACCATTGCCTCACGCTCTTCTCCGTGTACAGCACCTGGGGTAAAGCTGCCTCTTTGCTCTCCTACAGCCCTGGCTTCTTCTGTGTGTTGGTCTGGCCCAGCAACCTGACAGTGCTGCAGCACAGCATTTTACTTGATTTATCTATTCTGAGTTAATTAAAAATCACATTTGTGCTCAAGAAAATGCACAAAATCTAGCTAAGGAAAAAAAAAAAAATCACACATTGAACAAAATTTGGGCCGGGTTCCAAAATTCCTATAATCTCCTAATTACAAAACTTGTTCTTACATCCTTTCTTGTCCACACATCTTCCCCTCCTCCCCAAGGAGTGTAAGTCAGGGCCAGCATAGATTCGGGGTATGGCAAATTCAGACCCCTTGCAGACCAGCAGAGGAAAGCAAACTATAGGTAAGAACCAGACACCTCTGTGGGCTTTGCCCCTCCACACTTAAAAAAGGGCTGAGCTGACCTCACTTGGCACAGTGTCAGAGAGGAAAATCGCCTTCTGAACTACCCCAGGGTCAACCAGAGAGGTTAAAATGTGCACTTTAAAATCACACTTTTGTTCCTGTATAAAGAAACTGTGCACCCCTAGTTATGGATTTAATTAGCTGCAATGTCTAATCCCAGGTTTCTCACCTTTACCATGTTCTTTACTATGCAGGTCAAGCAGTTTCTTTAAAAACACCAGTGGTCCTTTGAAAGTTTGTTAATTTCAGCGACTGATTCTCCCTTTTTTCCTCACATCACCATGCTATCTGCCCCCTCCAGCCCCCAGCACAAGGATTTAACTTTAATTAGAGCATTCTTTTGTCTGATAGGAAAAATCACAATGAGAAAGGATGGTATTTGTTTTTTCTAGGTTTCTCTGCAGCAGCACTTTCACTACCCTCCTACGATCTGGATATAATCAAAAACAGTAGCACACTTGTTGCTCATTCACGTCCTCATTAATACCTCAACTGGCAAGGTAATTTCTCAGCCAAACGTGACTGAGTAGGGGGTAAAGCTGGCATAAGACAGTGCGATACTAACGCAAGCCATCAGAAATGGCAGCAACTCAGCTCAGTTTGTCTCAGAAAAGTATTGAGTCAAATCCTGTAGTCAGAGATGAATGGCATCTCATTCCTGGCTGATTCCTGTACAGTCCTGTGGACTATTTAACCTTCAGCTATACCCATGTGGTTGTGGCCAATGTTACCTTGTTTGCATATTAGCCTCTCTGTGCTATAGGAGACTTGACTTTTTCAGCCATGC
Source organism: Megaceryle maxima (assembly GCA_024605025.1). Classification (NCBI taxonomy): domain Eukaryota; kingdom Metazoa; phylum Chordata; class Aves; order Coraciiformes; family Cerylidae; genus Megaceryle; species Megaceryle maxima. Next base: position 31,321 of record JANHGN010006848.1, on the reverse strand, counting down.
TGAAGCTTCACTGTCCCAATATAAGTGTATGGGACTCACAGACTTTCATGAGCATGTTGAAGACTTGAGTCTTCTTTGGAGATATAAGGCAGGTGATTACCAGATGGAAATACAACGGTAAAAGGTCCAAATCCCACCTTTGACATGGGTTTTCTGTGAGTCCATAGAAGAGCTTTGACTACGTCCACATTAGCCAAGTGCAGTGACCTCTGAGGTTGTGCAGACTTTCACTGGTACCTTCAGAAAGCACAGCTGTGCTGATGGGATAGCTGTGATAGGTGCAGCATTGCACTATCTTTCAGATCTACTATAAACTCAGATGTCTCAGCATCACAGCCTTCTCCCAGGGCAAGCTTGCTCTTAATCCCTCTGAGCCTTGGATTCCCATCTACAGTGTGAAATTACCAGTCATTTCCTGTCTCACAGAAGCCCTGTGAGGATCAATGCTGGGGAGGGGTCCTGATTATTTGGCAACTGAATGTATTCTTGACAGAGTTCAGAGCCAACACCGATACTTTAAATCTGTGGATCAACTCTGACCCAACTTCTGCCACTGAATGTCCTGGTTTGCAAAATGTTTTTTGCCCAGGCAACATAATCTGCAGAGACTTATTCTCTTCAGTGTTCAGTGGCAGTCCAGATCTCGACAGGATTGAAGATGCCCAAGGGTAAGAGTGATATTTTCTAAGCAACTCAGGTTTTGAGAGTTTTACTCCAGTGCTCTGGAGCTTTCTGCCAAGCAGGCAGGAAAGAGCCTATGTTCAGCCAGAAATCTGCATGAAACCTGGTGTCTGACAGACTAATCTGTCATACAGTGGAGACTTTCAATAAACTCAGGGTGCCAAACCTGCCAGTTGAGTGTCCCAGAGTTTATTTACAATTTGCCATATTTCTGCAAGGTGCAACTTGAACCAACTCTTTTGGGACATCAGTCACTCCATTCAGTCTTCATCTCCTAAGCCTGCAGGATCCAGAGTTGGTTTAATGCTTACACAGCCAGAAGCAATAACATCCAGGAAGGGCTGTGTCCAGGCTGCTGTGCTCCCCCTAAAACAAACCCTGAAAGTTGATAAAGCACTTTCCCTGATCCCCAGATTAACCATATCTCCTTTCTTGCCCATATCTGCTTGGCATTAACAGACACATTCAGTTCAGCTCTCAATCAAATATGAAAATCACTCCCATCAAAGCATCCAGACTTGCATCACCAGCAGCTTAATAGCTTTACATTTACTGCAGAGAAGTCTGGCAGTCCAGAACTGAAATGCATTTTACCTGCCAGGTTTGGGTGCCTTGATGCAGCCTTTGCTCACTACCCTCTACCTCCAGGCTCTTCTTGGTAATGACTATTTGTGACAAGGGCTCCTGAGCTGTAATTCCCCATGTGACAGCCATGACAGACCATCCTTTCCCATCTCCTGATAGAGCTGACAGCCCTTTTAGCAGGCACAACTATGAGGAGTTCCAATCATGATGCTTTCTGGATGGTTTTCTACAGTAACACCTCCACTCTGAGAATGGCCATCCCTTGTAGCCATGCCTCTCATATCCACAGCCCCAGCAGGCTAGTGTCCTGAGCTGACACCCCTCTAGTTTCCTTCTGGGAAAAGTCAAATGTTTCCTTTAGGGCTTCCCAGCCACTCTCTGTGCAGACATTTGTTTGGGTACCATCCTCCTGTTGTCCAAGCTGTTTCCCTTCAGCTTGCTGTCGTGCCAGATTGTCACACAGTCTCAACCATCCTCCTTTAAACCTTTTATGTTCTCCTCACCAGGGAGCTCTTGTGAAGCATGCTTTTTGGCTAGACTCCAAGCAGGGTCTTTCATATCATCATTTTTTTACTGGCTCCTGTCTCTGCCCAGCCAGTAATGAGATAGTGTGGAGGAGCCTTACTCCTTGAGGAGGTGGGATGTCACTATGTGCCCTCCTCCACAAACCCCACCCTCCCAGGGATTGGGCACCCTGCCAACAGCAGAGGTAAAAGAGCAGAGCGCTGCTCCTCCAGTATGCAGGTGTTTTTTCTCAGTAATAATGAGGTCTAGAAAATTGGTTTTCCTCCCATTAAAATAAGCTCAAATAGTAATCACATGTGCTCAGGAGCTGAAAAAAAAAGCAGTAAATATTTCAAAACAATCATTCATTCACAGAAAAAAACAGTACATTAAAATACTAACACTACATTTAAAACAAAAACAAAACATGCAAACTATGAGTCAAAATGAAGGTTATGAATTTTTGAAGTGTGTGTTTTTATACTTAATGAAATGTGGCTCACAATATGGGTAGTGTGAGATTTACAATGTTCTAAACTATTCATATCCTTACTTGCAAGTGTTTGGATTTTACAAATGATGTGACAAGTAAATACGTTGCTTAGAAACCATGGTGGGCTTTTGAAGTGAATTCTTTTGTTTCTGGGATTTTGACTTGGCAGGTGTTTGGTGCAGTGGAGTTATCAAACTCCTCTGGTTTGCACTCAGACAGCACCAGTCATTTGGGGAGCGCTCTCAGATAAGGATAAAGCTTAAAAATCTGAGGCTCGTGTTATTCCAGCTCTCTGTCTGAGTGGCATGCCCTCAATACCTCTTACAGTTTCAGTCATGCTGCGTCCAATTCCTGAAACCAAAAACCCTTGTGAGCCCCAGGATCTTCATTTCTTCTAGGAAGCATTTTCTGTGAAGCTTTGAAACATAGGATAAACTAAGCCAAAGAGATGCTGTGGCGAGGTCATGCTGCTTTTAAATAGAGACAGAAAGAACTAGTCTGAAATAATTTATAATGCTATCATCTAAGAGAATAATGTTAACCAGGAAATTGAGAAAGTGGGAGTACTTACAAACTCCACCCTGATCCCAAACTCCTTCCACAACCCCAGAATAGCTGGCGTTACTACTAATACGATCTACAGTAGCACATTTAAACATGGTTAACATTTAAATTTAGGTTTCATAAATTACACCCTGTAGAGATGGATAGAGACAGCTCCTATCTCTTTGAGGTATTGTTTCATTTGCAAATTCAAGCAGATGGTGCACGAGCAACTAATGACTCAAAAAATCACCCCTAAAAATAGTCCAGAACAAGGTGTGGATTTATCAGGGAAGGAGGGAACAGAAAAGGCTTTACTTCCCCTTCCCATTTCTCTGCCACAGCTCTAGGAGCTCAGCATGCCCAGCACTATGTAGCACTGAGGATCTCATCCACAGTCCCATATTCATGCATCTCTCCCTGTCACCTCACTCGGGGTGGAAATGAGATGGTGAAGATGGAAAGGCCTCAGCACTCCCCACTTTGCCTACACCAAGCCTGTATCCAGCCCAAAAACCCACCCTGGGAAATTACATCTCCATTAGCTCTATCAAGAATTGCTCAGCAGAACTGTGTGGCACCACTGAAACTTTCAGCCTCCTGGTCAGTTGGGTAGTGCTTCATAAAATGGACTTTTCCAGGGAAATACTATAAATGCGCATTACTGCTTCCTCATGAGGCAAGATACTGCAATATATTGTGCTTCCAGTGGGAAGCCAAATTTGCTGTCATTCCCGTTGATACGATATTGTAGCCTCATGTCTAGCACACTCATACAAACTCTTGAGGAGACAGAGGCTCCCTCCAGGACGTGTTGCTGGGGTTTGAGCAGGGGTGCAGTGTGTCAGCGTTAGCGGCGTCTGCGCGGGGGCAAACCTGCCGTGCAGCCAAATCATGTAAACCATACATTCCTCAGAGCAATGTGCCTGTGTTTGTGCAATGCCTGGCAGAAGGCACAGCCATCCCCAAAGCAATGCTGTTCTGAAGTAATAAATATTAATAATTGCTGGTTAAAGATTCTAGCACAGGTAAAGCCACCGCTTGAAAAGTAAGATGTATCTGTATGAAAAACAAGAGAGCCTCTGGCACTTTGAACAACTAGAGGAAGGCAAGAGTTAGTATTTACTGCACAAATACACAGAGAAAATGTATATTAAATCACACTTCAGTTGTCTCTATGAAGCAAAAGCCTCTCCCTCTGCTACACATCTTGCTCTTTTCTCTTTTTCCTATCATGAGTTCTTCCAGCTCTGCTCCTCACCTCCCTGTCCTCTCTTGCTGAATAACCTGGGAAGAAAACAGTCTCTTCCTTCATTTTCATTAATAGTAGAGACTGCTACCACAATGTTATCTGATTCCAAATGTTATACTTAAATTGATTTGTTAGACCATGCTTAGTCTTTTCTTTTTGGGTTGTCTTATCTGTTTATTGAGCAATAAAAAATAGTTGCTGTTGGGGCTCATGATTCAACCACTCCTGGCGTGTATTATTTCACTGAACTATAGCTCTTTTCCTTGTTACAAATGCAGCTCTAAATTTGTTAGAGCTTGCCCATGCTCATCTTGTGTGTTTCCACCCTCCTTTTATGGCATCCTAAATAAAAATAATGTTTACAAATAAAGGAGAATATATGCTAATTATATACAATGGGCCAGAACAACAAGAGTTGCACCAGAATGCATTAGGTGAGAATCTGGCTATCTCAGCAAGATAAAGCAAACAGGTTGTGGAGTGAATTCAAAGAGAGAAGAAAGCAATCATTCATGTTGCCACTCTGATTCATACAAAGGTGCATAGATGAAACTGGTACAAAGGGAAAGTCTGGCCATGAAAAATACACCATCAAGTCAAATTCTGTGACGGCAGAGGGATGGTGCAGAATGATTTACTGTAACTCTTCTAACATTCATGATACCAAGGAAGATGCCAGCATTCTACTTCATTAACCAGTCATTTTGATTGCATCTGTTTTTTAAATTCTAGTAATTTTCTCATCTTTGCAATTACACTAGGAGTCTAAATCCCTCTACATAAATTATAGCTTTCTTTTTGAGGGGGAGACTGGCCACATAAGCTGGAAACACACTTTCCTCTGAAGCCAGAACCCGAAGGGAAAGAGCTTGAGCAGCAACCCTGGTCTAATTAAAAGATTATCTTTACCTTGCTCCCACAATGAGCTGGTTCCTGTTGGCATCCAGTGCAAGCTGAGAGAAGTCCTGCACACCTGGATAGGTGAAATTCGACACCCAGGGCTTCAGATCTGCAATGAAAACGAGAAAGCAGAAAACAGTAAAGCTGCTCTAGAAGCAGTGAGGTCACCCAGACATCCACTAATGGATTTCCTACAGAGTTATCTGTCAGGGGAAGGCTAATTAATAATCTATTTAAAGGGCTTCTATTTATTCTGATTCTCCACAGAATGTGCAAAAACGGCACATAAATGCAGGGCTGTCTCGGCAGCTATTTTCACATCCAAGATGGAGTGTCAGCACTGGTTTAGAGACAACAGCTTGATTTTACTTCTGTTAAAACTGGGGAACCACCTTCAGTGTCAGGGTTAAGTGTTGTAAAGGGACTAGGTTGCCTGCTGTAACACCTCCATAGACTTGCCTTCTGTGCTAAGCAAAGGGAAATAGATGCCTTCCAGAAACAGAAGGTGGGGTCAACTGGTTGAAAACCAAGTTAAAGTGATTTGCACTGAACACCTTGCTGCTCCAATGACAGCTTTTAGCTTCTTTTTCAGGTTTTAGGTTGTCTTCTAGATTTCACTTTACCTAACATCTGGGATCCCCACCTTAATTTAGATGGTGGGGGTAATCACAGCATCCTTGTGGCTGAGAGACTGCACAAGCTTGAGACTGACTCTATCAACTAGCTTGGAATTGTCAGTCTAGGCAATTGTCCAAACTGCAGTTGCACAGGTTAAAGACAAAGCAATAGTCCTGATGCAGGAAAAACCACACCCGTTTAAAGAAAAAAGATGAATTACTATTTTTTGGGTCCTCTCCAGCATGACACTAGGGCAGTCACAGAATCCCAGCATTCAATAGTTACCAACTTTGACCTTGTGATACACAGAATTATCAGCCTCCCTCTTTACCCCTCTACAAGATAGATAGATTCAACTTTCAGAAAGTCATCCAGCTTTACTGTGAGGACTTTTCTTAAGAATTTATTCCAACCATTAACTACTCTGGATGTTAAAGACATGGAGAATACTGAGTATCTGAGGGAGCAAGGCATAAATGAGAAAAAATCAGCAGATCTGTAATCCTTCTGTGACCTATTGACAAGTAACCCTGCCTTATTCAAGGACTGTATGTTGAAGATCCAGAAGGCTCAACATGAAAGGCAGTATCTTCTGACCTCATGCTAACAGGATACCAGTACACAAGCCAATGACCTGATGAGTCATAACAATAATTATGCAGTTCAGACTCATTCAAAAGAGCTCTGAAAAAACATGTTACATTGTCATTTTATATCCCCAGTGATAAATTGAGAAGTATCATTGAAGGCAGTCAGGTTTGAATGTTTTGTTGTAGGCATTAGTTCCCCTTTCCACAGGGGTAAGATGACAATGCTGATGAGGAATCTCATTAAGGCCTTTGGCATCTTGGCATGCTTTGTAGGATTACAGATGTGCAATTTCAAGCTCCTTCTCCCTCCAGGGATGGATGAAAGCTAATCAATCCCTTCAGTTATCAAAACCTTAAGAAAACACATGTAACGGTTGGACTTGATGCTCTTAAAGGTCTTTTCCAACCTAAATGATTCTATGATTCTCTAAAAGTCCCTACATTCCACTTGTCCTGCCTCTCTTTCCAAAGCAGAACCTTGTCATGGAGCTTCTGCCTCTGCCCTGAACACCACCATGTTTAATAACAGCTCCTAAGCTCCCTCACCATGGAGTTGGACACCATCAGGCCTGCTCTCATGACCCAAGTCTCCATTCTCACAATCTAAAACCCCTGTCACCAGGAGCTAGAGGCTTCCAGCCCTTCTCAGCATTCCTGTCACACTGCATAACCACGCACAACATGTGTAACTCCTCTTCAACGAAAAAGCATGAGTTAAGGAATAACTCAGCCCGTCTAACCTTCAAGCATCTCCACCTCCCATACTCCTCTGGGACTCCTTAATGATGTCTTAGCACCAGGGAGGCACTTCAGTTTCACTGCTGGCATTCTCCTAACTAATGGAGCTCTGTCTTGTTTCCCTGTAGCTCTTTAGCTGCAGAGACATTTCTAAGCCAAGCAGCAGAACCAGCAACAATAACACCTTTCAGGCAGGTTAGCCGGCTGACGTGCTGCAGATCTTCTGGCATTTCTGTTGGCTGATGGGGGTGGGATTAGGGGATTGCTATATAATGATGACACCTTTTAAAGATCCTGCTTTTAGGCCATAATTTATCTTGTCATTTTACCTCCTCCCCTACCAACTCTTTCCTACTAACACACTTTTACAGTGCAGTGTCAGGAAGAATATTTCTTCATCTGCTCCTCTAAGCAAAAGCTTCTCACTTCAGAGAGGTACACTCATCAGTTCTTCCTTTTAATGGCAAGCTCTGACAAATTACACATAAAAATAATTAAAAAAAAATATATATTAAAGGCAGTAGGTGGCTTGAATCTTTCCATGTTGGCTGAAATGTCAATCCAGCCCAAGAAATAACAGGCAGTGTCTTGATTTCTATTACTACTGCAGGTGGTACAACTTATAAAGAAACCCTTCCTGGTTATTAAATTAAAGGCTGCAAGGCATGCATCCTCATAGCAAAATTAAGCTTTTATAGGCATGTAGTTGGAGATTATTAAACCCAGCATGGTCCCAGATAAGAATGTCTAAATGTGAGTTGTCAGAATTAATGCCAAATGGCACATTTTCATTCATTCCCAACCTTCCTTCTTCCTGTTCAGAGGGAAGGGATAAAGTGGAATGGAAATGCAACCAAGAGTCAGGACATGGGTCTTTTTTCATTTGACACATTCAAATCTACTGCTTAGACCACAGGCATCCCTAAGGACAGTTCCATCCTTTCATTCTGAAACTAGCTCAGTGAAAGGTAAATGCTGCCCCAGATCTATCCCATATTAGCTGAAGTTTACACATATGGACCCAATGAACTCCAGAGTTTGCTTGTATTTGACCTTCCTGAGAAGGCTGATTTTTCCAGTGCTGACTCTTTAATTTGGCTGGAAACCTTCAGTGCTAGGGCATGTTTACATTTGCAAAAGTATCTGTTTAAAAACATTATGAAAAATTAAAACCCAAGGCCCTGGCTTTGCATGTCAGCAGCAGGAGCTGGAAAGCTAGGAACCACATGGCTTAGGGGCAAAATGTTCATCAAGGCTTCCTTTGTGCTTCTCATCTCTAATCATTTCCAGGGCATTAAATATCCACGCTCTAACTTCCTCCACACAAGGACCAATGAACAAAAGTTTAATAGTTTCCAACACTGGCCATTACCAGACATCTGATTTAGAGTGTCTAAAGCTCTGCAAGTCCCTTCACAGCTCAAGGTGGTTCAGGTATCCAGCTGCAGAGAGGACAGAGCTCCATGGGAAATGTAAGTCTGCAGGCACAGCTGTGCTCAGGCTATTATGCATGCAGAAGACAAGGTGAAAAGAGGCCCTCTGCCATTATGGAGGGTTGGTCCCTGCAGTCTCCTAGTACACTGCTCTGCTCTGGTTTCCTGAGAGTACAGGACTGGGACGAGGACTAGTCAGCTGCACAAAGAATGCTGTGCCAAACTGCAGGAGCTGGATTTAAGGGCCTGATCCAGAGGCTCTTCAAGCTCACTCAGCTTGATGGGTTTTGGATCAGCTTCTGAAGATGTGGTAAACCTGGTAATACTTGAGCCTTCCTCTCCTTAAAACCAGCTGCTCCCTACCTCACCCTTACACTATGTGTTTTGGAGGAAAGAAGGATATGAATGCTGAGCTGAGACTTCCCTGCCTGAAGGACAGCATTTACTGCTTCATCTCACTTGAGCCCACTTGCAGCTCCCATCTCCAGCAGGCTGTAACACTGTGCATCCAGCACACATCACGCAAGAGCAGAGAGGTTAAATACCCATGCCTCAAAACTGCAAAGCCATTGCTGGGTGCACAGAGCTTGAGTAACCTCTGTGTCATCCAAGAATATCTCTTGCAGAGTAATTCTCACCATGGATTTCCTAGTCTGCAGCAAAAGAAATTAAACTAAACAAGACCAAGGATTCTTTGTGCAAAATAAGGGTATACCCACATATACAGATTAACCATGCTCCTATCTAACCATGATCCTATCCTAGGACTGCACAGAATAGCTTTAAAGATATTGTAAAAAAAGACCATAAGGAAAGAATTTAAGGAAGCTGAACAAGAAGGAAGATTCAGAGGGACCCCATTCCAAAAAAGACAACCTGAACCACATATACTATGTAAAGCCCCTGTAAAATCAGCTAATTCAACTGCAAAAGTTTGTGCCTTGAAGTAGAGCACACCTACAGCACTTGGGCCCTATCAACCACCATAGGAATAAATACCTGTTCTGCAGATACTCAGACCTACTCTTGTGTAATGTTAACTTGACCATATATTAAGTGCTTCCTTTAGTATGGTCTCTTATAAGTTCTCCTAGCTCAGCTTACTATTTCATGGCATGTTTAATTACTGTGAGTATTTCAGCATTCCTGGGGAGGACCAGATGACAACTATGACTTTTGTAACTGTACAATCTCCTCCCCCTTTTGGTTTGCTGCAGCCCTGGCATAGGGCAAACCACATACAGTGACTGGCAGATACTCCAGTTTGCAAGTTCGCAACCACTTAGACCTTTTTCAGACTACGTACTAGCCTGAAGGACTCTCAGTGTTGGATCCCATGACCAACAGATGCAAATCACTTTGTAACACAAGATAAGGTCTGAGGCTGTCTTCTTGGTACAGACTGATAAAATGTTCCCTTTTCAGAATCAGATCTACCATCTCAAACCACCCTCTGCTTCAATTATCTTCAGTATTCAGAGCATTTTTCATGAAGTAGACATGGACATGTATCCATGCATCCATTGCCTGCTAAGACTGAGGTCACAGTTTGCATTCAGTGTGGACCACTGACCAGACTGCATCAGAGACAAATCAAACACGTCTGTAACCAAAGATCAGAAGACTAATGACTACCCATGCTAACACCTGTCCTCTCAAACCCAACAAGTGTGGACACTTCCAAGAATGCATAGGAGTTAAAGTCAAATTACAGCATTATCTTTATTAGATTGACAAATATTCATATTTAAATATCAGCTTCATTATAAATTTTAGCTCTTTGTTGTAGGTCACACCACAGGTTAGTGCAGTAGTCCTTGGAAAATAACTTTCACTCCTACCCAATGCTGAAAGGTACAAGTAGCCTCCACAACACAAAACCACTCTACAGTTCAGCAAATTTATCAGGAAAAGGAGAAATCTTTTGCTGCGCGGGCAGAGCTGAGCAAACAAATGTGTCAGCGCTTAGTGCTCAAAACTTTACTCATGAGGCCAAAAAAATCAAGCTGGCTTTACCCCAGAAGTCCTCCTACACATACATATCACCCTGTTGTCTTGTCTTCCCATCACCACCTCCACCTCGTTACTTGTATTCTCTCCTTCTTTAACCTGATCCATTGAAATCTTTAATTGTACATTAAATATGTCCTCATCCCAACTGCTGCAACTTCTAGCTTCATCGCCTTCTTAAATAAATCTCTGATCTCCACTCACAGTGATGAGGACTCAGAAGGCTGTTGGCAGAGCACAAGCTCTACAAAATGGGCCGAACCCGTAGTTTCTTTCTCTCTCCCCTCAATACCCAAATCCAACTCAGATGTTCTTCCAGCTGTCTCACTTTCATAGTTTCATTCTGTTTACCCCTCTGACCCCACATTCACATCCCCTCCCACACTTGCTTTCTTTTCTAGCAGTCTTCACCTTCCAGTCATGCTTCTACCTCATTTTCTGCCTACTCAATCAATTCTTCCTTTCTTGGCCAGGAAAATCCTCCTCAGATGAGAGAAACAATGAGCTAACCCATGAGCAGCCGAAGAGTCACTGTGACAGCTGCTTGCAGTGAGCCATTCCTTTTCAATGAGATCCAAGAAGCAATAGAGTTGCTAATGTCCCTCTTCAACCTGTCCAAGAATATGTGGACAGCAGATGACTGGAAAGAGAAAGACTTTTTTTTTCTCTTGGTATTGTGAAAGAGGGAATAGTCTCATGCCTGAGCTAACGAGGAATAGAGAGAGACAGAAAAAAATGGCTGTGCTCTTTACCACCTTGAAGGGAAAAAAAGAACCAGACTCAGGTCATACCTTCCCAGAGCCATATAAATCACAATAATCACTGTAACTTAGACATGTTATCATTTAAAGTTATGTCAAATCTAGATGATTTTGCACCTCTCCCCTCACTGCCTACAGCTCCTTCTTGAACTGACCTTTCTGAACTTCTTCTATCTCAAGAGAGAAGTGACATCGGAGATGTTGGCATGGTCCAAAGCCCCCAGTAGCACTGACACTGGTGTCCTCTGTCTTGGGCAAACCACAAAACTTCAGAGTCTCGGTGCTTCCAGTTGTTAAGTGGGTTTAGGGATATTGGCTGGTGCATCAATGCCTAATTACCCGTAAAGTGCACAATGTACAGGAGGCAGTAATGGTTGCTAATGCATACCAAGCATCTTGACTCTTTGCTTCTTAAATTTTAATAATTTATTCAAAACAAGTGTTGCTAAATTGTTTCAATATGGAGAAAATAAACCACAGTCCAAACCTAATTTTTGCAAAAGTACAATTATGACTGCTTGTTTATTTACTTTTTTATTAATAATATGGAGCAGCTGGCAAAACACACCAATCTATCAGGAAGAACCCAGGAATTCAATCCCAGGTAAAGAATACACCAGATAATAAGCATGAACTAGAGCTCACTTCCAGTATGGGACAGTGTCCTGTTAAGTTGTCCTGGGCCCCCCAAGGAGGGAGGTTGAAGGACTGCAAGTCATATTCCCACTTTGGCTCAGTTCTACAGTTCTTCAGCATTTCTGCTCCATCAGAGAGGCCAGTCTTGCCCCATTCTCTATTTCACTTGGGTTCCTGTGTGCACATGGTGAAGGGCAGGCAAAAGGTCAATCAACAACTGTCCCAGAGGAGAGCCAGGAGACTTCCACTCAGTGAGCCCCCAGGCCTCAGGCTGGGGCATTGGGAAAGAAGTCATGTAACATGAGAGAGGCTCTTCCCTATTCAGCATGGCTCCTGTTGCTCAGATCCCCACAATACCTCAAACCCCAACTAACACAGAATCATAGAATCATTTAAGTTGGAAAAGACCTTTCAGATCATTGAGTCCAACCTTAAACCTACCATTGGCAAGTCCACCACTAAACCTTGTCCCTAAGTGCCACATCTACACTACATGCTCAAGGGATGGTGACTCAACATACAGCACTGCAGATCCTCACTGGCAATAGTCAATCAAGAGCAAGAGGAGAGGTCACAATGCTGCAAGAGTGTCAGATATGGATGCATGCCCATGAGTCATGACAATGTGCATTTGTCATGCATGAGATCAACAGGACCAAAGTTGTGTGTCTACACAGCACAGGACTTCATGGAAAGAATGGATTTTACTTTCTTCAGCATGCTATTAACCAGGGCAAGCAGTACCCCACCACTGCCTCCCCTCCTCAACAGCCCTTCTTGAAAACCTTGCCTGCTACCCCACACAGCATTGCATGGTGTCATAGAGCTATAGCCCTGTGCCCCACCACCACCTCATGAAAAGAGGCTAACTCGTGCCACACAAAGCCCCACTGTTAGCAAACCCAGAGATTTCTTGTTTTCTTAAGGATGATGTTGAGTGGATGACGTTGAGTGGTTAAGTATTGTGTTCCATTGTTTACCGAGACAAGCCCTGCAGCTGTCATGCAGGCTCCCTGAGAAAGATGAGTGCTCATGCATCACTTGCAGCTTCCAAGACATTCTGATCAGTATAATCCCTCTTCTCAGACAGGAAAGCAAGCTGTGTCTTGGCTCCTACAGCCACTGCAGTCTAATGGAAAAAACACTCCTTCGTCTTCATTCAGTCATTGTTCAATCTGCCTCCTCCACATCTGGAGGCAAATTTTTTTCACTATCCTTACAGTTACATGTCTCCATCAGCCATTTGTGCCAGCAGAGATGGTGCAAGATTCGGGACAATTGTCTTCACTGATGCGAATGCAGGAGAGGACAGAGAGAGCATGGCTAAACTCTCCTTGAATTTCTCCTGCAGGTAGCCAGATCTGCCACAGAAGTAGATGTGTCCCATTTTGATGAACATCTGAAACAGAAGTTGACTTTCTTTGCCGGTTCAACAGAGACTGAATTGGTGATGCGAATTCAAATGCACAGTTTGTACGTTTTAGCTGGCCAGGCTTATGAGGATTCCTGTCTTCTGTGGACAAAGGTCCACTGTGAGTCAACTATACCAATGAATCAGAGCAGAGGCTGTAAAATCTTGAAAAGACTTTTCAAGTGAACCCAGTCTCATAAGGATCAGTGTTTTTAGACTGAAAGCTGGCTAATAATAGTGAAGGATTATCAGAGACCACATTTCACCCATGACTTCCACCTGCTTTATTAATGTGCCGTAAAACAGAGCTATCCCCGAGAAAAAAAATCCAAATCTGAATTTTGCAGCTCAAGCACTTCCATTAAAATACATTCCAAGGATCACCTAGTGATCCTTAAGGAAAGGATGTATGATCTATGAAGTCAGAGCTTTTTATGCCAAAGCACATGATTTTATCTGCACCTCCCAAAGCTAGAAGCAACCATAAAAACCTCTAATCAAGTCTACTGCATAGTGCAGATCACAGAATTTCATCCAACTAATCCTATACTAAGCCAAGGAACATGCTGCATTTCTTAACCACTTGATTCAACCATGTTAGAGGAACAACTTGGTCAGTTGGACCTATGGTAGCAGAATACTCTAGAAACAAAATTTACAGACTTGACATTTTGGTGCTGTGCACTTTGTGGCCTAGCTCAGCACATAAGCACATGTTTGGTTCCAAGTGCACAATCCCATTGACTTCAAGGTAACTACACACTAAGTGCTTGACTGAGCTGAGATGGTTTGTGGCTTTCCAGGGTGAACCCCATGTGATTAAACAATAATATTTCTTATGAGATTGCTAGTACTAAACTGAACTTGATCAAAACATAATTCTTCCTTGAATGGAAGATTCTAGGGGAATGTGATATATTAACACTCATCAGAAGAAGATATGTTAAATAAATGAGGTGTCCTAGACCACTGGCTCACAAACTTATTCAGTTAGGGAACTATGCTAAGTAAACGTTAAAATCAAGAATATGTTCTCCATAAGGCAAGTCTTTGTGCTGAAGCACAGAAAAAGAAGAAAAAACACTTTGCTTTGCTTTCCACTGTTTTCTTTCTCTGAGGTGTCCTGGCTTCTGAAAAGAAGCAGTCCACTTCTATGTCCTAGATCCAACCACCATGCCAAAGAAACAACCATGCACATGATGCTGTTTGCTGCTGCTGTTGGCCTCAGTTACACCACTGGTACCTCTGCAAAATATAAGTAAGCCACTCTGCTGCTGACAGCTTTTCAAGGCCTCAGTCCACACATACTATGCTGGTGACCTGAGTACTTGTCCCTCCACACCATGAGATCACCTCACTCAGTCCTGCTGCTGAAGATGCTTTCCCCTCTAATCACCACCACTAGTCATGGTCAGAGGCTGTTCCTCCACTTGAGCTATCCTACCTCTATAAAGGTCTACCTTCTCTCACTGCAACATGCAAGATTTACTCAATCACTTTTCTTCCTGAAGCTTCACCATAAAGTCTTTGTTTTCTCTCCTGCTGGTCATGATTCTCTCTGTCTAAAACATTTTGTGCATGAAGGGCACTCTTCAAAAACCCTTTTCTTCTTGAAGCCCCAAGGAACAGCACACTGAATATTTTTTTCAGTCAAATCTCATTGCAATTATTTGTGAAGTGCTTTGGACACCATTAATAGGGAAGTGTCAAAGAACTAGCATCATTATAGTTATAATTATTATTATAGATTAAGAAATATATTGAGAGCTGTTGGGTACAATTTTCAGAAGTTTTGCCTGAGAGCAAATTACTTCACTAACCACTGTATATTTACAGTTTTATCAGTCATAATTTTGAAACAGATTCTAAAATATCAGCTTTATTTACCACAACTCCATTTCTCAAGATTAAAAAAAAAGATTGCCACAAGGCTTGCTTAATGGTAGCAAAATCTATACTGAAATGCACTGAAGGTCAAATATTCTGTAGCACCCACAGGATGACACCAGTATTTGGTCAACACTCCATCATTAATGTTTGGGCTCCCTGTATGGAGATTCGAGGGCAGCAAGGCTATGAACTCAAAGACAATTCTCACATAAAGTATTTTGCCTTTCCTTTAACGTTTGGCCAGATATGCCTCTCATACTTCACCCCACAATCTTCATCCTTTGTTAACACAAATTTTGGTTTGCATTGTCAAAATCTCATGCTCAAGAAAAGTGTAAGTCTTTATCAGAATTTCCTAAGGGGGTTCCTAGCTGGACTTTGGGGTTGATGGATGCTAATGTGTTTTTTCCCCATCAAAATACAGTAAAGGAAATAATGTACTAGTGACCACTTCAACAATAGTGGGGGTGTTCAGTAAAATGTCAAGAACCTTCAAAAGAAATAAATTGTACCTTATTATCTTTCAACCCACAAAGTTAAAACAGCTTTTGCTTTCAATACAGCAAGAGAACACTTAACTGCTCCCCACAGATTTCAGTATTTGAAGCTGGCCACGTTTCAATAAAATGTTGTTTAAAGAAAGAAAATATTGAGAAAATATATAGCAAGCTACATTCAAGCAACTTGAATGACATTCATGGGGTAGGAGGTCTAAAGACAGTCTGAATTAAAATCCCAGATTTAAACACTCCCAAACCAATTCATTTTGAAAACCTGAGGCAACAGACAGAGCAACTTGTCTGCATCTAGGAGAGGTTGAGGATTTGACAACGGGTCAGATGCCACACACTGAGAACTCGCATCAGCCCTGATGATGCAGTCTACAAAGCTGAGACTTGCAGCCCTGAGAAGACCTGGGATATAAGCTATTTAACCAACTCCATCTATCTCCTGTGCTTCAAGCAAGGGATCAGCTGAGGTGTTTTTATGGATGAAGACAGGATGCAATTATTAGAGCAAAGACAAATTATGTTCTTCCAACTTAACACTAACTGCCATGACCCAGGGAAGAAAGCCCTGGGAGACAGAACAGAGAAAAGTCTGGGAAGTCTTTTTCCTGAGCATAGTGATTTAACAGATAAAATTAATGAGAAATAAATAATGATAGAAACTGCAAGTGTAAACCTGTCTACAACTCATTTCCAGATAAGTTGTGAACATCCAAGTGATTCGTGGCTTCACAGACATGTCTGAAAACTTTTAAGCACTTTCTTGGTAAGCAAGCTAAAACCAAGCACTCTGCACCCATTACAAACATATATGTATGTCAGTCATAGCTCTGGCAATAACAAATCTTACATAGTATTACTGTGGCAGAAGATGTTTCTGTCTTCCCAAGGTTTTCCCAAGGAGTATGTTACAAAGGATTTCCAAATGTCTTTAATGAATAGCAAAGGTTCTTTGTGTCCAAAAATATCTGTATAACAATAAAGTATATTGCTAAGAACCAAGAAAGTATGGCAAGGGCATAGCCCGGTTGCAAATGCAGGGATGAATTTATTGGTTGTTAGATACAAATGGAAAAAATAAGAAAGATGAGCATTACTGACAAGAACTAGAAACAATCTCTCCACTGTTCAGCTTACTGGAGTGGTCCACAATAGTGCTGTGCCAGGGTGACATACTGTTTAGTGAAGTGGAACTTGGACATATGTGTACATGGGTGTATAAATAAAAAAAGGATGCAAGAAGGATATATTTATAGAATCATAGCATGGTTTGGGCCAGGAGGGACCTCTAAAGGTCATCCAGTCTGACCCCCCTGTAGTGAACAGGGACATGCTCAACTAGAGCAGGTTACTCGGAGCCTCACCTTGAATATCTCCAGGGGTGGGGCCTCAACTACTTCCCTGGGCAACCTGTTCCAGTATTACACAACCCTTGTGGTAAAGAACTTGTTTCTAACATCCAGTCTAAATCTACTGTTTTCTAGTTTAAAACCATTGCCCCTCATCCTGTCACTACAGGCCTTTGTAAACAGTCCCTTTCCCACCTTCCTGTAGGCCCCCTTCGGGTACTGGAAAGTCGCTATTAGGTCTCCCTGAAGCCTTCTGTTCCCCAGGCTGAACAACCCCAGCTCCCTCAGCCTGTCTTTGTAGGAGAGGTGTTCCAGCCCTCTGATCATTTTTGTGGCCCTTGGCTTGTTTCACTAAATTCTCAACTCACTGAAAAACAAACAAGCATGCAAGATACTTAATGTAGCTACCAGTCACAGCCAAATAGGTAATAAGACACCAGAAACAGCCTCCTGGGAAGTAAAAGATCATTTTCTTATTGATCTAACAAGGGAAATCAAACTTTAACTGGATTTCCTATAAGCACAGAGTAGAACAATCTAATTATGAAAAGCACAAACTGGGTACATTATTATTGTTGGTGAACTGTACAATGAGCATCATTTATAAGCTCCAGGGAAACTGGGGCACAATTGTGTTAGTTTGGTACTATGCAAATACGCAGAATGGCGCTTACAGCACAAATTCCTGACCTGTCCCTCACAATCTCTACATAGCCTTCTAGGATGACTCATTCAGCTCACAGTCCCTTCGCAGACCAAAACTTATCTTGAGCCTGTAAAATAAGCATATTTAGGGCCAGAATTTATATCCCTCAACTTGTCTGTACCATTTTCTCTAGGTTACAAGTAATGGCAGGTGGTTCGGGAAATGCACTCTAACAAAACAGGCATTTCTTCAGGTCTGAATACAACTGAAGTAAAAGCATTTTGCATATACTGACTCCTTTAAATGAGTAGGTCATGTACTGTAGTCTCTCTTTCTTATCCCTCCCATAAGCAATACAACAAGATAGCAGTTCAAACAGATGGTTGACTAGTGTGGATGAGATGCAATAAGCAAGAGATAAGACACAGAAAATACATAACCTCTCAGGAAATAAGAAGTAGACAGAAAGGACATGACAAGGATATTAGCCAGCCAACTGGATGTTAAGAATATCATAATCTGGAGGAAAAGTAAAATAAAAAGAGAGGCTGAGCACAAGTAAGGTGGGAACTGAAGACTGGAGAACATAAAGTATGTTTCAGCACCCCATTTGTCTTGCGATGGGAAGCCTGGCTAGCAAGGTTGTGAAAAAGAAGCTATTCAACCCCTTTGCAACATAAACTGTTTTGTTAATCTATTCATTCTGGCAGTAAATTAATGCATCCTGTATGACTGAATGGTCTGGGGCCTTAGTTATTATTACCACCCATCCACTGAAAATTGCTAGTGTAACATAATCCTCTCCCCTGGCAGCGGGAGCATCATGAGACCTGCTGCTGGGGCCACTCTTTCAGTCATTGGCTTGGCATTCCCGTTGTATAGCATGTTGTGATCCATGGGATGATGCCTTTGGAGACCCACAGAAATCCCATGAGCCTTGCTGTTAAGCAAAGACATCCTCAGAACAGTTTGGAACAGCACATAAGAAGTAGATTCCCCTGCTCATCTTCCCTTGCAGTTTAAACCTCCTTGTGCTGGCATCAGGACAGGGTATAGCCTTAAGATAGATTGTATTATGAATTGAGATGTGGTTTTGGAGGTGTGAGCCCTCTTCCACAGAACTTAAATGCTACATGCAGGGGAAATAAGGTGCCTTTAATTTTATTTCTGTCTCTTTTCCAGCTGAGCTTTGCAGCAGAAAATACAGCATTAAACTGTATCATGAACAATCACAATAAAACAGGTGCTGAAGAAAAACAGTAACTCTGAATCTAACTTGAGTTTAAGAGACTCAATTGATAACCTGGGTCATTTTCTTGATGTGTTTGCAATTTCAATCTTTATTTCTTCTGTATAATTGTCAAGTTCTAATTAACGCATACCAGTTTATGCTCTCTATCACTAAACAGAGGAAGGGAACAAGAACAGTGAAAGGGAAGGAGACATTCTTTTTTTTTTTTTTTCTGTGAAAAATTCATGCCTGTTTAAAACAAAACCTGGCAGATTATGAGTGTGTTTACATAGCCGTCACTTCTGCAGAAAAACACATTGAGAGCCGAAAAATGCTCACTGATTCCTCAACATCAGGAATCAGGGCTCTAATATTCCCTGCAGAATGATTTATCTCAGTGCTGGATCCTGCAAACACATGCTCTGTAAACTCAGTGTTTGGTGCTCCTGGTGAACAGAAAAAGCGCACACTTTTTTCTGTATCTGTAACATCCTCATTATTGTATCATCTACTTAAATATCCAGCCAAGTTGCACCACATTTTTAACCCCAAGAGTTTCTCCTTTCATCCCTCCCCAGTTAAACAGATGGTTAAACTTATTTAGCAATTAAAACCAAGGTTTATTTACCCATTCCAACAGAGCAAGGATAGAGCCAGTGCCATATCATGTAGGCTTAAAGATTTTCCTAATTTACTTTAATCCACTTAAACCTATAAAGCACAGATAATAGAAAACAGACAAAAAATCTCTTACACTTTCCAAATTAAGAGACGGGAGTTTCTTCCTCTGTGAAGAAGAGTAAAGCTCTCTAGAAGAACCCTGAAAGGTCAGCAAGGAAGTCTTTGACTACTTTCTTCCTGGAAACCCTATCTCAAAGGTCACAAAAGCCCAAGTAAATTGCCTTTAGCAAAGAACCTAACTAGACACACATTGCAAAGTACTTAACTGCCTTTAGCAAAGAATGTAACTGGAGATGCACTGCAAAGCCTTAAATGGGAACCAAAATCAATAGTTCAACATTTAAGAGGAAACCATTTTTAGCAAGGAGATTCAGCAGCTGATGATGCTGGCACACTGAGCTTAACACACCAGTCTGCGGTGAAGTCAGAAATAATGGTGGTACCACTATCATGATCTAAAAGTTGTGGGGGTAAGTAGACAGATTGGACAGACGGCAACTTAGGAGCATGTGTACACTCAAATCCAGCTGGGATAAGGACAAGAGAAATTCCATGCTGCAAAAGAACAGTAATAGGATTGCCACTTGCAACATAAAGCTCCGCTCTCACATTCTTAAGACCTTGACAAGTTAAATACCCAGATGAAAGACAGAAAAACTACTAGCCAAGGTGATAAATACATAATTAAAACAAAGCAACAAAGAAAGAGGCAGACAACCCCTGCAATTTTTTAAGAATTTACTTTTCTTTCATTAAAGTATGTCCAAATTCTCTATCACTCTATCACAGCGCCTGCATCCTGCCAAACAGGTGAGCTACATAAGCATTACAGAATCCAGTTAGAGAAAAGGAAACTGAAACACAGTTTCAGTGTGGCACAAAATTACAGTGAGCCTGTAGCAGAATTGAAAATGGAGATTCTCCCAAAACTTCCTGAATTAAGTCACTGCTGTGAAACCTCAGAGTTAAAGCACTGTAAAGCATCAAAGTGAATATGATACATAAGGCCACGTGTACTGGCCTGTAAATCACAGGTGTAAGGAAAACAGCACAGAGTAAACAATCATCCATAACAACATCAGGAAGGCCTTCAAAATGGATCATCCTACTGGAACTCAAAACAGGAACAGTAGCTCTTACCTTCAAAAGCAATTGTGGGGTGTTCTTTCCTGACACATTGCTGATGTTCAGCTTCAGAGTATTCAGGTACATTCTGTGATGCTGAGAGATGAAAAGCAAGAAGAAAAAGGCTTGGCAATGACAGGGAAATGGCCTTTAATCTTGAAACAACCATGACTGAAGGGCAGCTGCGGATCTAGCTTCCAACGTAGGCCCAGGGAGGATACCTGAAACACAAATAATTCCAATTTCAGAAAGACAAAAGCTTATCCAGACTGCATAATATGGGTAGAGAAGGGTGGAGGTTCCCTTTTCATCCCAACTCCACTTGTGCTAAATACACAAGACAGTATTCCACAACAGCATCGCAAAAAAACAAAACAAAACAAAACAAAACCCAACAAAACAAAACAAAACAAATCCAATTTACAATTTCTTTGAGCTTCTAACTTCAGAGAGAAGGGAAGAGCACAGCTCCCAGGATGTATATGTCTGTGTACCCTTGGGGTATATGTCCTTATACAACAGGTGGTGTGCAATGGCCAGCACTGACAATATGAAATCTCAAATACTCCAGATGTAAATCTGTCCCCCGGTATGGACACCTCACTCCTCAGTTTCATGACATGTCCATATTTAAATGTTGTGCTACATTCAAGACATCACTAAGGAAAGGCCAACATCAGCCATCATGAGAACACAAGTCCAATTAATACTGTTCTAACAGGAGATCTATACATTTTACCTCTGCTGTTTTAAAAGTCTTGAAACAAGAAAAGCCAATTTAAAGGTGTTTTTAGGAAAGTGCTAATTAAGGTAACATAAAAATTAAAAGATCTTAATGGGGAGAATGGTGAGAAGTGAGTCAATTGCCTGTATTACCGTAGGATGCTATAGCTCCCAGTCAGAAGAGCTGAGGCAGAGCTGAGGAGGAGGAGCGCTCACTCCCAGGCTAGGAGAGGCGCAAGTCATGCCTTTTCTACATGAGCATTTTTAACAATAGCAGCAGAAAAAATACAGCTCTACAGACTCCCCTGGGCCTAAAAACTACCCAGGCCTGAGGCAGGGGATGGAGGATTAATTAGCACATGTCACAAGCTCCCCAAGATGCTGCTGCAGCTTAGGAAAATCAGCATTGCCAAATTTAATCTTACTGATGTGCATATTGTATTTTCCTATGTAACTTTGTCATTGCAAAAAAATGTTTTCAACCAGATGAAGTCTCCTACCCTTAAATCTTATCTAGTGATAAAGCTGATTCTGATTAAATTTACACATAATGAGATTTTCAGTTCCTGTGGGTGTAGTGATTCATAAAGGTAGTGTAACAGGGAACACCTGCAGTGCTCGATACCTCTGTATTTTGCTTCAGACTTTCCAAAACATCTTCAGTGAGCTGAAGTGGCCAAGCCACCACTATACAATGACAGGCTCATGGCATGGAGCGAATGCCAAATGAGGGGACAACATCACAACATCAAGGAGCTGGAAGAAGTTTGTAAAGGTCTTTAGGCATCAAAGGAGCAATAAAGGACAGCTTAGAGCGGCAGTGGGAGACAGCTGGTTTAAAAGATGGATCCTATATTTTATTCTTATCTGTATTTCTCTGTGATTTTAAACACTGGCATAAAGATGAGTTGCCAGCGCATCCATTATGCGTGTCCTCAGCTATAGCTACACACCACTGACTGAAAATAGCACTGACATTCAGGATTGGGGGTAGTTCTAGGGACTTGGTTTCCCAACTACTGTGAGTGAGAGATTACAGCATTTCACATTTTTCCCGGTCCCATATACATGCAGATTTTATGCAGGGATGTATAAAATCTTCCAGTTCTCCAAAGGAGGTTCTACAGTGCTTCACTGAGGAGGCTTTTTTTTAAACACAGCAAATACCATGCTAAATTAAAAAATGGGACGTGAATCATTCAAAGCTAAGGCCAGCACAACATTTAGTCATTAAGCACAAGCATACTGCAGGGCATACATCACTGAGTACTGTGGCATCTCAGATGATGGAGATGTTTTGCGAGTCATGCCGTAATGAATATTATTGATGATGAAACATTGGATTATATTTCCAGCCATCGATTTAATTGATTCTTTTTTTCAGTATAGATCCAGAAGTGAAACAGCACAGAGATGTGAACCCCAGGGAAATGCATTTTGTATAGTTCTCACATTCCACTTAAAAGTTCCAGAAAACAAAAGCCAAACTTTCCTTAGATATGAGACAGTCATAGTGGGAAATGTACAGGAGGCAAAAGGACTTCTTCACTGTCAGATATCCTTGCTGGAAATTGGAAGAGACAGTGGTGGAAATATCACTTTATCATAGAATCATTCTGGTTGGAAAAGAACCTGGGATCTTCAAGTCCAACCATTAACCCTACTCTACAAAGTTCACCCCTAAACCATGTCCCCCAACACCACATCTAAACAACCCTTAAACACACCCAGGGATGGCAACTCAACACCTCCCTGGGCAGCCTATTCATGACTGACTACTCTTTCTGTGAAAAAAACTTCCCTAATGTCCAGTCTAAAATCCATTCCCTCTTGTTCTATCATCACTCATTACCTGTGAGAAGAGACCGGCACCAACCTCGCTACAATGTCCTTGTTCTGTGCATGTTCTACTCCTCCCAGTGCAGTCATTACTGGCTAATCTTAGAAATAAGGTACTAAACTAGACAGACTTTTAGTCTGAGCTAATATGGCTGTTTTCATGCACTAATCATCCAAACAATGATCCCAAGCTAGGTGAAAAAAAATCTTACATCACAGAGACACAGTTGGGTCCTATGCCACTCTAAGGCCCTATATGGACTACAATCATCAGATTAGTAAATTCAAGTTTCATACTCATCAGGGTCATGAAATGATAAAAAGTTGCATACAGGAAAGCTTCATAACATCCCACAGCCTATTCTGTGCCAAAGCAGAGTACATTTACTAGTGTTTTGTCTGGACTAGTTGTAAAATGTGCCAAGTAGCTGGATTTCTGCCACTTTTCCTGGGAGATTTTACCACAGTCCAAGAGCCTTCAGTGTTCCTTAGAAAGCTGTAATCAGTATTTGGGGTAAAGTTCCATCTTCCTTTCCCTTATTGTGATAGGGAAATCCAAAGTTTGCATGAAAATAATGGTTTCAAACTTGATGTGAAGTGGAAAATGATATATGACCAAACAAAGATGAAAAAGAAACATAAAAAACTTAAGTTCTTTCCTATGTCCCGTATCTCCTATGTCTGATTGCATCCATCAAACATGTGGTGCTCTCAAATGCTGGGAAGTTGAACAAAATCAGTGTCATGTGTAGTCCTGAATTGGTGTCTACTGGAGTCAGAGTAAGGGCCAGCTTGATCAAGGGCAACAGAAGCCAGAGCCCTAGAGCACCAGTCGAACACTATTCAGACAGTAGATAGCATCACAAAAGGTTACTCCTTCAACCTGCCCCTTCCCAGGCTGCCTTGCTCATTCTTTTTCTTAATATTTTAAGACAGAGTCTGACCTAGTAATTGGTATTCCCAGCTGTTGCAACTTCATTTCTGAAAAAAAACATACTACAAATATAAAGCAGTGCCATGTGCAAGAGCAGTTCAATTGTATGCCAAGAGCAAACTGGTAACTGCCTGGGAGGGTCCAGCAGCTAGTTATAAAGTGTGTTTTAATTCTACTGAAGATGGCCAAACTGAAGCCTCCAGTTGTGTCCAAGCTACAGATTATCACTGTGAGGGTTGAAGTATGACCAGTGCTTAGGACCAGTCCCCAGTCAGACTGCTAAAACACTGCATGTCCTAAGCACAGCCCAGGCTAGCAGTGGTTTGCACTGCTGCCAACTTGCCGTAGCGTTAAGCTGTTTAGATACAGTTAAATGCTATAAAAAGATCTGTTATTTTAGACTCTCTGCTCAAAATGGCTTAGAGCTCAAGAAATCAGCTGTCAAGGTTTCAGTGCAGATGAGAGACAAGAGCTCAAATCCCTGGTTAAACTCAAATCTCAGGCAGGACATACTGTTTGAATTTTTTTATTTGCTCATCTCGATGTATCTTTACCACCATAGCTATCCACCCTCCTGTCCCCCTCTCCCCCTGACTCAGTGCAGACATGTTTAAAAAAAAGGATTAAAAAGTCCAATCTGATTTTTTGTCTGAGTTTATCTGTTCTCTTCCTCATGAAAGCCTGTCCTCTGCATCTCTACACAGTCCCGAGGCCCAGTGATGAGGCCTCTCTCTCCCCTCTATTACTCTGAACAGTGAATCCCTCTGGCCCTCTACCAAAAAAAAAAGGCAACAAATCCAAGCTCCTTTGGATATGGTGAAATATGCTCCTAGAAGAGGTACTTTGTAGAGCACCACTCTTGCCACCATCCTCTTGTCTCTTAAATCAGGCTCTTTTAGCTTCTGGGCCTCCCTGACTGCAGCGGTGGTGGCAGGGGATGGGTGAAGAGCTGCTCCCTGGGGTTAAAGCAGGAGGTCTGCACACTCAAGGCTCCACAAAGCTGAGATTTGCAACCACAGCACCCGCGTGAGCACACACCCACTGCCGCCTGCCCATTTCTCACCCAGTTTCACGGCAGCCCAATAGGCAGAGCACATCATTCTGCTTTGCCTCGTGGCTTCGCCCCCTCACACAAGCGCAGCATTCAGGGGATCACCCACAGTCCCTCCCTTATTCTTTCTCGGGGCATGAGTCTTTTCCAACTCGCCCTGTATTGTATCATTGTAACTCCATTGATTTCACAGGAACTAATCCTGATTTACAGAGGGTAACTCAGATCAGGCCCCCTTTGACTAAAGCTGCACGTCTAAAAGAAAAATACCTTCAATCAATCTTTGGGGCTTTAAAACAAAGCACACTTTAAAAATGGCTGTTCCAGGAATTCATATCCTGCTTTCTTCTGACTGTAGCCATCATTTTGACTTTATAAAACGTGACAGTAAAGTTTAAGGATAAAAGAAAATGCTTCATCTTTCATTTTAAAGAAAAGAAATGCCTTTAAAAAAGACTAAAAAAGGAACCTCCTGTAAAAGCATTAATTCTTCTATTCAGGATCTTTTGTGACTGGAACAGTTATGATTTTATTAGAATGGAATACCAGTGGGAAGGAGAGCAATGTAAAGAGGTGAACATTAAAGTATTCAAAAAAGTACTGGAAGAATAAGGGAAATAAATATAAACATTACAAAGAAGACAGCTCAGCAATGCAGCTATGACAGGCTGGCACAGGCAGCTCTGCCCTAGAAAATTCCAAGGCCAAAAAAACCACGGTCCTTTATTCAAGTGCCGTTCCTTGTCCTCTCCTCCCACCCTCACCAGCTGGAATTTGTCCCACCGAATTGGTTCCAAGGGCCATTTCACACTGTCGAAGAAAAGGCACAACTTTTACCTCTGCCCTGGCCATGTCCATACACTCAGCCCTTGGCCATGCCTGTGCTGTGGAGACGGATCTGTCCCACAGCCACAATGCTGCACTTGCATATCCACACCTCAGATCTCATGGGCACCTTTAGACCAGGCTCCTGCATAACAAAGTTTTGACATTTATTTACATTTGAGGCAAACATATGGGAATGGAATAACTATTGTTCAGATGAGATCTTGGTTTGCTTTAATTAAATCACCCTACAGTCTCCTGAAGAATGGGCAAGTTCATCTCTAATTTCACAACAGCTTACATGCTGCAGCTGGGTTTTGCCATGCTCTCGTGTCCACCTTGTCCAGGGCCTCCCATGGCCTTCACTACAGCAGCATCTTAAAAAGCCTCACACTGAACTCACACTCGCAACACCCCAGGAACTCAGAACCACATTTTCATGCCTATAATCCAAGGGTTATCTTTTAAAAAATTCCTACAATTCAGCAGCTTGGTGGATCACAAGAACATGCAGTTAATGTACTCTCCTGTGGCAACACAGAAGCTCAAGCTCCATGCTGAACACTGGGGCACTCTCACAGCTCCTGCCTCGCACAGCCTGCAAGGCACTGGTTGCAGTATCACAGTAAGCTTTATATCAGGAATAAATGATCAAGATCTCACAACACAGGTCACTTTATTGCAACCTTTCTGTTATCTGTATAAATAAAGCAGGTAACTCTTTACAAAGCAGAAATCAGTTCAAACTAATACACTATTTGCTTCATGGCTTGTGAAGCCTGCAGCAGAGCTGAACAGTAATAGTCTACAATTTGATTTTCTTAGGACTACATCCCACAAAAGATTGACAGTGCACTTTGGAGCATTTTATTTCTAGGGCACTTTCTGATTGTTGTTCAAACGCACTCAAAATCGGTCAAGGTCCCAAACCAAGTCCACAAAATGCAATGGGATGTTCTCGTTCAGATCGGGTAGCAGAGGTGAAACTCTTAATAATGGCTCGGTACAAAATGAATTGGTTGGTGTCACTACTTCTTTATGGACTGATGTACACCCTCAATGAGCCAGCATCAGCCACCGCTTGGTTACTTGGCCTCAGTAGCACAGTCAATGGCTGCATGGTCCTGGAAATGGAACTCTTCCCTCACCTTTAGAGGAGGCCCTCCAGAACAGGAACCTATTATAGAAAGTTCCCGTTAAAAAAGGCTGATTCGACAATAAAAGCCTGTGTAACAGAGCAAAATATACTGTACTGATGGGTTCCTGCCAAACACAGTGGGCATAAATACACGGTCTGCTAACACTCAGAACTTCTTTTGAATAGCACTAACCTGACCACACATTGAATCTGTCCCCAAGTGCTCCCAGAGGCTCTCCCCAGAGGGCTCTATATCGGTTTTTTGGGTTTTTTTTACTAGCTACACATAATAAAAAGACATGAGAAGTTTTCTTAGCATTTGTTTGGGGTGTGAATTTAGCACACGTGAAAAGGTGCCTTGGAGTCTGAAGTCTTCTGTTTACCCACATATTGTATTTGGCAATGAAGGCTTACACTCGTTTATTTCCCTGGTGTGCCTCCACCTTTCTCTAGAAGACTACCTCTACAGTTGGGATGGAAAGACCTTCTATTTGCTGGTCACAGAATGGCCTTTCCAAGAAGCTGTCAACAGAAATGTCAAAGTGGAGGTATTTTTGGTAATTCTGGGACCTGAACTGTCTATGGAATTATTTCTCACGTGCTCAAGCTGTGAAACACAGAGCTGAAGGCAGTGACTAACACAACAGCAGAATGTAGTGGATGCTGTGGTACTTAGTACAACTGCAATTTAGACCTGAAGTTTACTACAGCCTAGATTAGAAATCAGGAGCTCAGGGCTCCCAGTCCAAATCTCTGGATGCTCCATCAAAAGGAGAGTATAAATGAGTGTAACACAGCCCAAGAGAGGCGCCATCCCAGGACTCATGAGACAGCAGCAACACAGCAAGCATAACTATTCCAGAGGTCATGCCTGGAGGACGTGCTGTTTACATGCAGATCAGCTGCATAATGCAAGTACAGTAGATTCGGCATCAGTCACACGGCTGCAAGGGCTCTTTCTGGCTTGAGGTTTGGTACTCGAGCCCACGGACAAATGCCTTAAGCTTATCTCTGTTGTTAGAAACCCCAACATAGCAATTTTTCTTCAGGTTGCTGCCCTGAACAATGTGGGAACACTTTGTAATATTGCAAATTAGCAGAGCCACAGACCCTAACATCCCACTTTGCAGCCAATGTCACTCCAACATGATCTGTTGCCTGACAATCTGGAGACACTCCATTTCCTGTGGCTTCCAGAGGTGTGGTGCTCCTGCTCACACAACTCCCCACTGCAACTTTCACACTACAGCTGGGGCAGCCGAGGCGTGACACAACTCTGTGACTCAGTCACTAGTAACTGCAGCCATCTTTTGGTAGAGGCAGAAAGAAAAGTAGACTCCTCCTGACTCTTCTAAATCCTTTTAGTAACTTTTGGGCTTTCTTTTGTCTCACAGTTGAATATGAAAACCGTAAGTGTTCTTGAATTTTTGACTTACTAGAGTACTAACTGTTCTTTTACTGACACTAGTTTTTTATTCAACTCTAATTAGATGGACCACGGGAGACAACACATGGGATTTTTAGTAAGGAAGTTAGCAACAATAGTTCCAAATTTTATCAGACTTAAGATAGGTTGGTAAATTTAAAAGTTTCTCTCTTCAACACCATGAGGGCAAGATGGGTACAAACTGGGGTCCCCCAATTGTGTCAAGCAGATAGGCAGCCCTGGTAAACTATGTAGCAGCCACTATGGTGACCCTGTGACTACATGGTTGGGAAAAGAGTAAGATGAGATTTAAAAAAAAAAACATACACATAATTCTCCTTTGACCTGAAGTGATCTCAGAATTCACGTCTCCACAAGATGAAAACTGATCCATGAAATCATCACACCAATCAGCCTCTTGCCTGAAAGTCAGCCATAACATATGGGCTTGGCTTTCCCTAGAGCCTTGTTTTTCCAGTTTAAAGACTCCAGCACTAGCTCCAGGGCTACAGCTCCTGCTGCCCGACCCCCTTCTGCTCCATCCCACAAATCTTCTTGCATCACTCAAGCAGCCCCATACGCTGGGGTCAAAGGCAGCTGCTATAGGTCATCCCTCCCAGCAGCTCCTTCCTCTACTGCTACATTGCAACAACAGGATGAGAAGAACCTTTTCTATTAATGCTGGTCCATGCAGGAGAGAGAAACCACAGCTTGTTTGTTTTTGTCAAAGATCTGTGGTTACCTGGTGCCACATAACACATACCCCTGGCTTAACTGTAACTCTAGGAGAGTAAGCAGAAAGCATCATTCTAGTGCAACTCCAAGTTTCAGCCTGCTTGGAAACAAGAATATTTTTCACTGCAGCATCTTCTTGGCACTGCACAGCATCATTTATCATATGGAAACCTTTGGCTAGAATGCATTCAAACAGCCTATATATGCCCCAGATCTGAACAAACAAAATAATGTCAGCCAGACTCTTTTTTTCTCCTGCTGTGCCCGGCTTCTCTCATATTTCTTGCAACAGCTGTTACCTGTTGGACTCTGTTAACTCGCTCCCTCGATGGAGCTGCTTTAATGTTTGGTCTGGACTCTCACATTGCACTTGGGACACCACAGAGCAGAGCATCTCTTTCCAGAGCAGAGAATCTCTTTCCAGAGGTACCCAGCTGCAGGAAAGCACTAAAGGGAAGCAGTGCAGATAATAGACAACTCACAAATGAGAGGTTATTACCAACTGCTGTGTGTAAACAAAATAGGACTGATTCCTCAACTGCTGAAAACAACAGTGACAACAAACAAACAAACAAATAAATAAATAAATATGTTGACCAACAGTTTCTAAAACAGCTGCAAATTTTCCTCTTCCTCCAAACATCCTAAACAACTTCCCTCATATGAGGTGCAAGGTACTGTGTTACCTGCTAACTGAAGCACACCAGTCTAACAACACAGGCATTATGATGCTTAGTCACAGCAACATCCTTTTAGATCTTTTCTCAGAAATGGTATTTAGACAAAGGGAAAGTGAAGCAGGACAGGTGACCTTCAAAAAGCCTGTGGCTGCATTCTTTAAATGAACTGTGATTATAATTTTCACAGACCACAGATTTACTTTACCTAAACAGTACACAATACAGTCCCCAGCCTGTAAGGTGTCCCTCTCCCTAAATTCCCAAAGACACCAAGGTGATCCAGGATTTAATGCTCACTCTAAGATCTATGACTTAGCTAAACAGCTCCATGCTGGAATAAAAGGGAGGAATATCTGAGACTGAAAGCTGGGATAATCCTGCACACTCACATTTTTGACAAATTCAGGTGTCAAGCCAAAAATTGACATTTGAATCTTCTTCCATCAGGCAGGAGAAGCAGACTGCCAGTGTACGCTCCAGCCCTGGGGTGCCTGCTGTACTCCTCGGAAATGCTTTAAAAAACACAAACCCCTCGGACAGAAACCTTGTTGTCAACTTCTGGGGGGCAGGGGCTCAGCAAGCATTTGCGGGCTGATATCATTTTAATACACTCTGAGGCTAGGCTTTCTGGAGAAGATGAATTCTTTGTAATGAATTCCAATCACATGGCGCTCCAGCCCCCACACCTTCATCCTGCATATATAACCAAATTAGTTTAGGAGATGTAAGTTATTCAGGGACTTAGCTGTTCAGTCTGGCCTTGGAGGATTTGCTCTCATTATGGCTTTTATGCAAATTCTGTCCTCCAAATCTCTTCTGAATCAATTATTACTAGATTAATTTAAACATGTCCACCTGGGGTGCCTGTATATCATGTGCCTCATGTTAAAAAGTAAAAAGGATGATAATGAATTCAGGAGGTGACTGAAACAGATTCCTGCTTTGTGGAAATGTGACCTTTTTGCATAATGTCACAAAAGAAAGAAGTTCCCCCAAGAAACATGGCAGATAGGGTCGTTTGTTGGATCAGCTGGGCTTTCAATCACTCTTTCGAAATTAGCATGATACAATAAAAAATTAATAAGAAATTAAAAAAAATATCACTTTAATGCTCCAGACTATTAAAGTCTTCGATGGACTACTAATTGAAATGTAATGCTTAATTTTAAGCAATGCCATTTTATTAATGGTAAAAACTTGAATTAATGTCATTAACCAATGTTAATATTACAAATCCCCTGAGGGATAACAAAGCAATTATGTTATGCACAGGACTGGGGGGGGGGGGGGGGGGGGGGGGGCTACCAAAAGGGAAGAGGGGTGTGTGCCCAAAGTAACTACGCCTGAGAGGCAGGGGGTTTTTGTTGGGTGTGTTGAGAAGGCG
>JANHGN010006847.1:0-18580 GCA_024605025.1 Megaceryle maxima | reverse complement strand
TCCATGTGAGCACGGGTAGGAGCATGGAGGAGGAAAAGTCATGGAGAGAAAGGAATAAGAGCAGACTAAAGAGGAGGGCTAACATTCATCTATTTCTAGACCGAATTCTGCAGATTTCAATTTACCGGTAGGCAAATTGTAGAGCCTCTTGCTACCAGATATTATTCCATTCATTTTATTAAATGTGTTGTTTTCTTTCCCTATACTAACTTATTTTCCTCTATAATTTGCTTTGCTAGAAATTGACTGTAAGTTCCATAAAAAACAGATAAAAGGGAAAGCTATGTGAGATGCTAGTGAAATGATGTGCTAGATTTGTAGTATTTTTTTTAAAAGATGTGCAAGTATAACTAAAATATTGAGCAGAAAAAATACTTACTCCCTACTGGGGCTCTGGAAATAACCTGACAGTATCTCTAATCACAATACATACACAGAAACACCATGCTGTGCGCTCGGCACAGGAGACAGAAGGCTGCATTTAAAAGCAAAAAGATAACTATGTAAGATCAAAAGACAAACAAGGAGAGGTTCTCACAGGCTCTTCTGAGAATATCCTCTTTCTCTTTTACAAGCAATTAATTGCTAAGTCAACCTCAGTTGTTTTTAATGAGAATTATAACAATTCTACCAATTTTAATGCTGACAAAAAGAAAACATATAAACAAGGCATCAAATACCTGGATAAAGACACACACAGAGACAATCTACTCTTTACTGGTCAGAGAGACCTGAAAGGAAATATGAGCCATCTTAAAGCATTTTTTGATGCTTGGAAAGGGACAGAGAGCATCCCCTTTCCTCCGATCACCCACAGATGACCACCTAGCAGTGCAGTCGAGATGAAGGACCCCACTCTCTGCACATCCGTTGAGTTTCAAAGTCTCCTCTCACAGTCAAGTGAGGTCCATTGTAACTCAGAACCCGAAATAGCATCCAGATGCTACAACACCTAAATTTGAAGTTATTGGCAGTAACATCTAGTTTAGGAATCACAGGCTTCCCTAATTTCATATCCAAATTTAAAATGAGTAAGTGTAAAATATCTAGCTTCGTTAAAAGTGAAAGCCCTCCTCAGCATCCTACAAACTGCCCTTGACCAAGGACTGCAAGTGGGAAAAGATCCACCAACCATGTTGACATCCTTAAAGTTTTAAGACATCTGAGCCAGGAATTGATTTTCCTTCCTCCAGAAAGCTGCACACAACGTCACTCTGCACGGTGTCATTGTCCTCAGGATGGAAGGGGGGGAAAAAAATACTGGTTAGTGCCATAAAGCAGCATATGTAGAAAGGGGATAAAATATTACAATTTAAGTTTCACTACCCAAAAGATGAAGCTGAAATTAATTTTTCCTTAATGTAAAATTTGGTTTAAGTAATTTTACATTTAACTAATAAAAAGAGCATTTAATTTCCTGATCATATACATAGCTTTCTCATGCAGTCCTTTTCTCAAAGCCAAGAACAACACATCAGAGTAAAAAACACTTACACTAGCGTTTAATCCCACTTGTTCTTACAGTACAACAGATTTTTCAACCATGTACTCCAAAATGAAATGAAAGGGGGAGGAAAGAGTCACTGGAGCATTTCAAGTTACACCTAATGTAACAAAAGGAACATAGGAAGTGGCTTGGCACAGTGACACAACAAGCATTTGGAAACCTGAAGTCCACTATATTAAACAGCATCTCTGACCCAAGGGGGCACCAACACGAGGGACTCTGCAACAGTGGCTGACCCCCATCCCACCCTACCTTAATACCACACTGTGGCATTTAGTCATCCAATTAAAAAAACCCCAGCTGATTTAACCTGTAACTGAGAAGAATCATCTTTTACTCTTTTCTCAGCTCTTAGTAACGTCTGTTTCCTTCAGGCTGCAGAAAGTCACACCAAGTCACGTGAAGTGGGAATACTACGTCTTACTGACCGATGCTAATTGTGGAAGGTGGGGGTGGGGATGAAGAACGTTAAGTCCCTCCATTTCCCCTGTCTCCAGCCCCCTGTAAGGCCTACACCATTAATGCTTTACTTTTTTCTTTACCCACTTAATCCCTTCCTTCCTCCTCCTTTTCCCATCACCTACCTTTTTTTTAATTGTTCCCCTTGAAACTATATTGATGATCTTGGCTCAGCTAATAATTTAGTCACACTTATTAATAAATTATTTACATGGCATAACAGCTGGTCTGACCACATTTTGATTCAACACTTGAAATTAGGCCTGTATTTCCCACAAAAGCACACAAGAAGCCAACTCAAAGTTGCCAGGAACAAAGCCAAAATGCCTGCACTTAACCAGCGTTGTCCTATGGTCTTCAGGAAGTTTAAAATTATGTTCCCTAGTTCAGCTTCTATGGAAATTATTAAAAACAGTCAATGATGACCAAAGGAAAAAAGCATGAAAACAAAACTTAAAACCAGAGTGAGGCAATGGAGCACTCAGGATGTGGAATCCAGTGTGCTGCGAATGAAGAGGAAGATCTGCCACAGCTTGGTATTTCTCAAATTTGTAACGCTGCATTTCCCAGTTCCCAGCAGTCAACACACTCTATTTGTGCCCAAACCCATAGATGATCATGCTTTGGTGACTTCCTGAAAAATTCACAGGGAATTCAAAACCTGCTGTTCCAGCCCAAGAGAAGTACACTTAAACACACTGAATTCACTTTAGTGTATTTATAAGTATTTTTATACCTGAATGGAAACTTTCATGTATAGAAATCAAACCCAGTCAGGAGGCACGTCGGGAATTTCCAGAAACTGGTTAAGAATCTGACCTGATTTACCAGATTTATTGCATGATGTGGTATATCCCAAAACCTCGCTTCCCTTTATCAACCATCAAGTCTGACATTTGCTGGATGATTTCCTGCCCAGCCTGTGCTTTTCCCCCACCCTGCCCCCCTTCCTGTGGAAATCAGGATATGAGAGGAATCTGACTTATGCCTGTGCTTCAACTAAGTACAGCACTGAGAAACAGGTACAGCTAGACCCTGGAGGGGGAAGTACTCTCAGGCTTCTTAATCCAGGCATAGCTTCAGAGACTTAAGAGACACAAATCCTGCTGACTCACGACTGCAGAAATCCCAGTGGAGCATCTCCACATAAAAGTCATTTAAGCTTTCCCTGCAAAAGAAGAAATTGTAAAGCAATACTGGTTTGAATTAGAATGCAAGATACCTGGGAATGTATGTAAGACTATGAAATGAGGTGTGCTTAAAAATTACTTTACAAATTACCTAAAGATGGATAATTAGATATTTTTATCTGTCCTGAATGTGGCTTATAGCTTTAGAGAAGTATTACCCACTTCAGCACAACCCTTCTTTTCCTGTAATCCTGCCACGCTGCAAACCGAAGAACAGTCAGAACACAGATGTGCCAGCTCAGCATATTTTGAACACGTCCCTGGAGCACCTTCTAGGCCAGAGCCCTCAAACAGCTGGCACAGGTCCATGTCATCTACAGAAGGCTTGCATATCCTTCAGTCCTGCTTCCCTTTCAAGTGGGATTCAGCCTTCCTCAGTACCCTCCAGCTCCTCTAAAGAAACTCCAGGCAGTAGAAAACCCTCCTTTCCCACAGGATCGTATTTTCAAGCTTACAAACAGCAAGCACCTTGAGACTGTTAGGTCCGTGGTGGCCACGTGGGGCAGACACCACTGACATTTAGCCACTCTTGAGCCAGACCTTCCGCAACCAGCAGAAGATATACTCTTAATCTTTTAATACACAATTGGCGAAGGAAAGATTACAGCATATTATTTCACACCTATTCAGTATCTGGGTAATTGTCTTTATGCAGAGCTGGCTAAATTTACGAGTGGCATCCTGTTCATAAGCAGTCCTGTCCATGCTCTAATACTGCTGATGCCCATTTTCTGGTGGCTATCCACCTCCAATACATTTCATGAGCTGTTACAAGAGTCTTTTGTACAAAACAAGGGCTGAGCTCATGTGTGTACCGTGTCAAGCACCCGACTCTTCTTGATAGCAATTATCCCATCCTCCAGAAACCACCACCATTAAGATGACACCCTGAACCTTTGTGGCTTAAATAAAACCCAACCCAAACACCCAAAAAAACCCAAAACCCAAACCACAAGAACTCAAAACAAGACAAAACCAGTACAAAAATAAACCCCAGACAGCTCCAATATCAGAAGTCTGAGATGAATAACCCACTTAGTAACACACAGGAGTCCCGTACAGCTCCCAAGTACGTTTCCTCATTCTCACACAGGGTGTTAGCCCAGATGCCCAGTGGCCACTCCACTACAGCATGAGCTGCCACACTGCTGTCAAATTACAGGAAGACCAGAAAACCCCTGCTGTGATGAAGAATTTAAAACCCCTCTTCTAGCTTCCCTGGTAGAGCCAGTGAACCACGGCTGCTGTGTCCATCAAGCACAGAGGACAAGTCACCTCTTCCAAAAATCACCCTTGGCAGCCTGCCATCCCGGAAAGCATTGCCTACTCCCACACAAGGTACAGAACAGGGGAATTCCTCCCTGACTCTTCTCAGCTACTACTAATTGCCAGAGGCCCTGGGCAGGTAGATAGCAACATCAATCAGCAGTTCAAGTACAAGCAATTATGACAGCTATAAACAGAAATATTTCTAAGTGAAAATTTGAGTCACAGGGTAGTACTAGTGCAACTGAGACCGGCTCCTGCCTTCAATTAGTTTGCCAAAACCTGTTTTTCAGCCCCATTGGTGAAGATCTCAGCATTTTAAAACAAGTTGTTCATAAACTGAAACGGATAGAAGAGAACCATTAAACTGATTCAGAGATCAGGGTTTGGAGAATTATGCTTAAAGACTGAAAGATGCCAAGGTACTTGAAAGGATCCTTGAAACCCCTGGAAGGACCGAGATGTGATTTAACTGAAGTGAACAATTACCTTTAAACCAAGGAAATACTAGGTTTCACAGGATGTCAGATTTTCTTTCCATAGTGTAGTGCATCTATTTAATATTTGCCTAATGATGAATTAACATCCGCTTTTAAAAAACATCAAGGACTAGCTCATAACTAGAGTGGCTTCTCTATCCCTTGATATCATCAAATAGAGACTAGATGCCCTCCACTAACATACACTTTAAACAAACAGAAGTTACTGAAGTTCAGGTAAGGATAATTTAAACATAATAGTGCATGGCACACAAGTTTTTGTCCCTGGCCTTCAGTATTGTTCATGTATTTTAACCAACTGCAGTCCACCTTAAGTACTCCGAGAGTTAGCAGGGACGCCCAGGACTCCTTTCTTTCAGCTGATGCCACAACCAGAGGCTGAAGCATCTTATGATTCCCCCTTCCCCAGCTCACACCTTTTGCATTTCCAACCAAGTTTTAAAAAGAAGCCTGGAGGATGACACATCCCAGTTCATTCAGTATGAACGTGGAGAGGTGCTGATGATATACACTGGATTTCACAGCCATTTGTCCACAGACAGCACTACAAGAGAAGCAGGCGCTCCTGCACACCCATGTGATCAGTATTTCCAGCTGCCTAGTGCTATGCAGCTCCCCAGTAGCACACTGGCATTAGGGATGATTTTTCCAAAGCACCGTGGTGAGCTCCTGATCCTAAACTCTGGATCTTGGACTTCCTTGTGGTAGCCCAACTTAAAAAATATTTAATGTTATTAAGAGCCCTTCTCAGTATGCTGTAAACTGCACTTGACCAAGGACTGCCAAGTGAGAAAAGATCCACCGTAGTATCCTGAAAATGTTAAATGAGATGCCTGACCTAGGAATGGTTCCTTTCTTCTCCAGAAAGCTGCACACAAGTGCATTCTCTCAAAAGAGATCCTACATCTAACCCAAAGAAAGCTAAATGCTTCTTTGGACTTGGCCCACACATTCAGTAGGGTCAAGTTTAGAAAGAAAATGTAACTGTATGCAACATTAGCCAAGAACAACTGCAAGAGGGGTTAAAGTTGCTCCTTCATTTGGGATTAAAGGTGACATGACCATCAGGCTGCTTAAACTCACAGAAAAACAACTAGAGCAAAACCAATGCCTCTGCAAGAGGAGCCAGAGGAAACAAAAGCAAATGAGAAGTAAACAGGAAGTAGCCTGCTGAAGAATACAGGAGAAAACCACAGTTTCTGTATCATGTTAAAAGACACAGATTTTGGTTTAATAACTAGAGGTGCTACATGGCCGAGCCATTTGGGTTGGAAAAGACCTTAGAAA
Source organism: Megaceryle maxima (assembly GCA_024605025.1). Classification (NCBI taxonomy): domain Eukaryota; kingdom Metazoa; phylum Chordata; class Aves; order Coraciiformes; family Cerylidae; genus Megaceryle; species Megaceryle maxima. Next base: position 12,371 of record JANHGN010006847.1, on the reverse strand, counting down.
TCATAAATTCCAACAATTAACCCAACTGCACCAAGTCCACCACTAAACTGTGTCCCTAAGCACCTCATCTACATGTCTCTTAAATACTTCCAGGGATGGTGACTCCACCACCTCCCTGCACAGCTTGTTCCAATGCTTAACAACCCTTTCAGTGAAGTTTTTCCCAACGTCCAACCTAAACATTCCCCTGATGTAACTTGAGGCCATTTCCTCTTATCCTATCACTTGATATTTGGGACAACATTGTTCTGCTATATCTATCAGTAAAAATCAGTTGCAGTAAAAGCTCTTAACAATGAAGAAAAGTTAAAGGAAATCACGTCTACTTCATGACACTTTTTTGTTTTTCATTATGCATTCTGTAGATTGTTTCCTACCACAAGCCCAATCTTCTCAGCACCTTTGTTGTTCAGCAATACATACTGACATGGGTCACTGCTGTATACACACACTCCTCAAGCATAACATACCCATTGTCATTGTATTTCTACTGCTATTATAGAAGAGTTCTATTACACCGGTCCCTTAGGCACTTGATAAGAGGCAACCTAACCTTTGTAAAATAAGGACTAAATGTATTACAAAAATGTTACATTTTGCAGACCTTCTGTTAGCCTTTCCTCACATCAGATGCAACGAGCATCCTCCTCGCTTGATAAAGGAGCTAAACCAGAGCAAACCAGCTTGGTGGTTCGGCAGCCTACCAGGACTGCAGGGAGCACAAGCCCTAAACCAAGTTCAAAAGTTCATCGGTGAAGAAGAATCACAGAAATCATCTAGGTTGGAAAAGACCCATGGGATCATCGTGTCCAACCAGACAGGAAGACTTCAAGCCTTCCTCTGAAGGCCCTGAAGGAGGCAAGGCACGTGCACTGAAGGGGACTGGACTGTGCAAATGGATTCTGGGAAATGTGCTTAAACTCTCCTATTCCAAGAAATGCTGTGAGTATCTCTGTCTCTCATACAAGCTGCATCATTAGTTCTCTAGGGCACACACACTTTAGGAGCAATCCCCTGTGCATCCAGCACTGTAATAAAGAATACCTGCTTAACAGTCACATTGGCTATTTAAAAATCACTGTTTAAAGTGATTTCTTTGTTTCACACTCACATTAATTTAGTATAATTTTTAGCATTCATTTGAAAGTTCAAGCATGTTTTCAGAAACTGTTAATTGCTGAAGGAATTAAAAATGACTCCTTAAAACAAAGTTTTCCCATGTATACATTTATGTTCTTCAAAGTGGTCACCGTTGACAGAAGAAAGCTACTCTCCAAAAGGCAGTACCACAAACAAAACATGACAAGAATAAAGTGAAATGTATTAATTGGTATTTGTCAAAATTTTATATAAGAGTGAGGGTTTGGGATTTTAAGGGTGTGGCATAACAAAAGCAGCAGGAGTTATGAACACCACATTCTGTGCTCCCTCCTATAGAAGGGTATTTGCCTTCTGTGAACAGAACAGCTCTGCAACATGAAGAGTCAGGGCAACTTTTTTTCCCCTCACCATCATATCATTTTAACTCAGGAAAACAATTTTTCCCATTCACTGCATCAGTTGGTATTTCTTTTAAACACTAGAAAAGAAACAAATCCAACCCATACATTTCATATTTCACTGTTTATATGGAAAAGGAGGTTAATAAATGTAACTTGCAGAAGACTAAGTCAATGCCTCTCCAAATATTTAATAAAACGGATTAGTTTTTTCTTTGAAGGTATAGCAATGCAGTAGATAGCATATATTAAACATGAAAAAATATTTTCATGAATACAAACTTGTTTGATAAGTTTCAAATCATGCTAAAATTTCTCATATTCAGTTTAGCATTATGTCACTTAAGATTTGGAATAACTTTTTTTGAAAAGAGAAAAAAATACTGTAGTGATAAACATTTTATAATGGATTATCTTAAATGTTGCAGTAAAGGTTTCTTTTTCTTTAAAGACTTAATAAATAAGCAAACCACTGTGTGATACAGCATTTTCAACCAGCATGATACTCATAACATGAAATAGTTTGAAATAGTTTTAAACCAAGGTTCTCAGCACTTGTCTGGAGAAGCATTTTTAAGTACTTGCTCAAACAAAATATTTTAAGAAGCCATTAAAAAAAAAAAGACAAGTAAATCACATCTAAAAATTAAAAACATTATAAATACCTCTTTAGATGCTGTTCCAGTTCCAAGAATAACACTTTCATGTTTATTTGGTCAGAGCCTTTTTTCTGGAGAAGTGTCACTTTCATGGATGTATCTATTTAGTACCTGCTGATTAGTTTTCCCCAGATGGAGGGTCAGAAGAAATACCTCTCGGTCCTTGGCAGCCGTAAGATTAGCATTAGCATTCCACTATTAACCACGGGTCCTGAACTCCACGGCACTTTTAAGAATCACAAAGCCTGTCCGTTAAAGATTATCCACTCGCTTCTATTCAAAGTTTGCTGAGTTTAATAGTGGTTGGTCACAATCAACAAAAACAAGAAGGGCGAACGGTGACGACACTACAGATCCTGAGATCACATGGTATTCTGTTACATAAAGCATCAAGAGAGATTAAAATCTTCACGATTAGGTTTTCAAATCTCAAACAAATGCATCTTCGTTCAGTGGTGGCAAATTTGCCAACTCTCAAGCTGATTCAGCCTGCTCCCTCTCTTTATAAAGCGCTCATTAATCCCTACAGGTAGCTAATTCTGCTTAGAAAAAGGCAGCTGAGCTGTACTGTTTCTCAAAGCAAAGTTCCAGTGCTTAATGGCAGCTGTAAATAGATGCAGAATCGACAGTACCCAGGGTTTGCCAAAAAATAATTTACAAAGGCAAATCCTATCCCTGGCTGCTACTGTAAGTAGAACTGGTGACAAGAGTTACAGAGGTCTATCTGGTTAGAGTCTTCTGCAGACCATGGAAAGGTAACAATTCATCATGCATCAAGGCAAAATTCAATCAAATACTGCATGTTCTTCCTCAGAGAAATGCAGATCACAGCAAGGAATTTTTGGTGTTGTAGTACATCTATACCATGTACCTACAAGCCTATCTGCACAGGTACCATTTTTATCCAACACTGCTTTGATGTAAACATGTTCCTTCCTCTATCAAAGTGACTGCTTTCCAGTGCTTAAAAAAAGTTGACTGCCCACAGTACATTGCAGAGAAGTGAACAAGATGCATTTCCCTCCTCTACGTGTGAGCTGAAGAGCCAGAGATAACCCCTTCACCATGGAAACAGCTGGCTAAGTACTTGCAGCATGTGTGTAGGAACCCCCACCACACAAGCGAGCACGGGCATTGATATTACACTCTTCCAACAGACTGAGACCACAAAAATGCAGAGACAAAACACAGAAATCAAACCTAGGAAATGTTACTTGGGCTTATTGCTGATGCAATGTTGGATGGGTTTGCTCAAGTAGATTTCCCTTGTAAGGCTACATAGGAAAAAAAAAAAACAAATGGAAGGGCCAAACAAATTGGCTCAGAGCAAGGCCATCTACTATTTAGTTGCATTTCTGCTGTACCTTGCCAAGGCATGGAAGAGGCGACTGAAGGCAAGAGAAACAGGTATCATACAATAAGAAAAGCCTGGCTTGGGGGATGGAGGGGTCAAACCAGCTCTACTTATTAGAGCCAACAAGTCTACCATCGCACAAAGGGAATATTTTGATTAGGATGTAGAAAGGAAACAAAATTAAATCATACTTTTTTTTATTCTTTCTCTCTCTTTTCCTGGGGGTGAGGGTTGCAGTGGGATTAGCTCCCCATTCCCAGAGCCAAGAGGGGATTCAGATAATTTTAACTGGGCATCAGAGCTACTAACTGTGAAGCAGTACAGAGTATTTCTAAATGGTCTTCCCAGAGTCTGGTATGCCTGGCTTGTAAGGACAGAGCATCATGTTCCTCTTAAAGCACACCGTGGAGATTGAAGTGAATGAATTGCACTTCACGATAAATGCTTTGTTATATCAAGTCCAACCCCCTCAGCACAACATGGAAATGGGTAATGGTCATGGCTCATTGGAACGTTCTCCTTTCCCACCAAAAAGCCTTGTAGGTGGGACCAGTCAGATGGTGGAGCAGCTGTACTCCAGGATACTGGTCCTTGGAGAAGAGGCAGGCAGGTATAACAGTCCTATGAGAGGTACACTTGCTCTGAAAGCAGAACTACTCTTGAAAGCTTCGAGTGGAGTGTCAAGTGGTACAACCACATCTAAAGGGTATGTGTGTAGGTGATTTGTAGAAGGAAGTGGACTTTCAACAGGCTTTCGAGGAACAACAAGCTAGGAACAAAGGTATCAAAAATTATAGCAATCAGCAGCTATTAAGCTGAGAAAGTTTGATCCCATATTATTAAATAAATTCAACATTCAAGATGGAATATTCCTTATATAGCAGGGAGTCTTGCTTAAAGTACCAAAGCATCAAACTGACTAGAAATGAACAAAACCAATTCCAGAAAGCTGAGCCAATACAAATTATAATTTGAGTGGCACAGAATCATAGAATGTATTGGGTTGGAAGTGGCCTCTAAAGGTCATCTAGTCCAACCCCCCCACAATAAGCAGGGACATCAACTAGGTCAGGCTGCTCAGAGCCTCATCTTTACATATCCTTTCATAGTCAGAGTACAATAATAATCCCTAATGAATCCTACTGGCTACCTCTTCTTACATATCACATATCCCACACCTTCCCTTGGCTGTTCTATGAACTACACGGCTGACCCATGGCCGTGAGGCTCAGCTGAGTCTGTATCCCACAGAAATGCACAACAGAGCCAATGGCTTTAGATTTTAAATTGCCCTTCCCATAACCCTCTGCAACACCCTTCTTGGCGTCCCTGTTGCCTGCATTCCCAACTCTGCATGGTTGACATCAGCTAGGAAGACAATCTTTCTCTATACCTGCTGTGCATGCAGTACATACACTGGTCACGGGGGTTCTCCAGGATGCCTAACACGGTGGATGCACGTTGAAGTATGTTGGAACAGAAAGAGAGATGAAAGCAGTGATATAAACCTCTTCTGGGGACAGTCTTTGCTTTCTCCTTTCCTAATCCAAGATGCTCCCTGAACAGAAGCGCCATCACACTAGAGGCTGTGTCAAAACAGTTAAAAACAAAGCTCCAGTATGCTATGCACATCTGACTGCTACATCACTCAATTCCAGTGCTGTTCTGACTCAAATCTGAGCTTCCTTTACAGCCAGAGGGATCACTAAATGTTAGATTACATGGGTGGGGGGAAAAAGATCAATTTAAGAGAGACACAAATCTAAGCAATGAATATAATTTAGGAAAGATGAATAACCAATGATACTATCAACTCGAGCCCACACATGAACAAAAAGATACTGCAAAAAATTATCCTGCCAGCATCCTCCTCATGAGCTTATGCTAAACCTCTTGTAATTTGCTCTGCTTATTAAAAGAAGCCTTGGCAAAGTCAGTTTGAAAATTAAAGGCAAATATATATATACACACACACACATATCTGCATGTACAGTGCAGGAGTACTGAATACATTCAGCTGCTTCACTTTACAGAGAAGCAAGTACACTGCTGGGCTGATGAAGGGAAGCCATAGGTAGCCCCATCACCCTTTCCCCACGCTTCAGCCCCAATTCTAGTGATGACTCTACAGTGTGACAACACTCCCAGGCTTCATTTGATGCTAATTCTCCAGTTACACCAAATAAAATGGTTTCTATACCACTGATCTAAAAGTACCTAATTTCAACTCATCACCTTTTTATCTGGGGGTTTTGTGCCCCAGAGGAGTCTTACCGGTTCCATTTATCACCTTCATGAAAAACAGCAAATGATTTGCTTTGTGAGTTACCAGACTGAAAACAAATTAAAAGTTAAAACATAACAGCCTTGGAGTCAGGTATTCCGGTAACTACGTGATTCTTCTCAGAAGCATTCCCATAAATTTGACAATTCTGGTTACTGTGCATTCAAATAATTAAAAGTATTGCTCAGTTATGTGTAGGTCAACAACTTACAGGTAATAGAAACCACAAAGAAACTGTAAGTCAACTGGATTAACTAAGAGATGGAACATTTTTACTGCTTTGAAAAACAGCCTCTAGCTGCAACCGAAAAAATGCCCAAAGTACAAGGATCTTCTTTCTTCTCCTGTCACATTCAAGAATTCAGCACCAAGCTATGCCTTCCTTCCTTTGTCCTGAACCACTCTGGCTGTTATATAAAGTGACAGATTGCGCACAGATGAATTATCACTGTGGGTACACTGGGATGTCAGATACTGGTAAGTTTTAGCATTTAATGAAACAAAAAACCAACAAGATTTCATGCATGATAGCAACAGGGTACCAAGATTCCCCCTCAACCTGCCCATAGCTCTTATGCCCAAAGGGGAGGAGGGAATGTGTTTCAAGATACTTAAATTGTGGTACTCCTTGACAGTTTTGCTTTAACAAAAAATTAAAATACATCAGCCCAAGTTTAGATTTAACCTACTGAGTGGATGAATCTGGCATTCAGCCAACAGAATTTACTGTTTGTCAGTCTGAATGAAGTGCAGCACTTGAGCACAAAATTCCTGAGCATGTTACACATCACTGAGTTAGCTACCGTACCTTCATGGGGTAAATATTTAGCAGGTTAATTTTCCTCATACCATAGAGGGAGACAGCTTGAGTAATCCAGACTTTACCATAGAAAGAAACAGAAAATAAAGCACAAGCCAACCTTTAAACTGCAGATATAAAAAGCCCTATGGTAACAGTGTCAATTTTGATGTAATGCAACAAACTGAAAATAAATTTAAAATTCTAATGTGCATACAAGTGCTTGACAAAGTTGAAAATACGCCAGACAAATATAAACCCTTCTGGAAGCTTCAAAGTTATAAATGTGCAATTCTTAAGATATTTAAGGGTTAAAAAAAAAATATAGAAATAGTGATCAGAGATTGACATAAGCCACCAGTACTCAGGATTTCCAAAGTTTCTTCTGTGATTACAGAACAGTCTCTAAGACTTTGAACTTTAGGGGTTTAAAAAGAGCAAACATTTCCATGAAGCTGCCGGGCTTATTGTTATAGGGAGTACCCCAGATACCAGCTGCACCATAATGTGGGTTTTCTTTAATGCTTTGCTCCCCACAACATCCCATCTTAAATCCACCTTTATGGAGTACTTTGGCACAAAGTGCTTTGCAAGGCTACTAGTCGGTGACAGCAGCACACACAACCCAAATCTGTCTTCGGAAAATGGTCATTAGAACTGCTCAGTGAAGCAATGCATGCTGGATTATCTTAAGGATATTACTTAAGGAAAGAGAATCGACAACGAAAAAAGGTAAAAAGCACCAAAAAGCTATACAAAATCATCTGCACAACAATGAGAAACAAAGGACTGAAGTGAAAGCCAAGTACATGGACGCCAAGTTAGGAAATATCTCATTCCTAAAATCTAGTAGCATGAATCACTGCTGTACCTTTGCTATCCTCATATTTTCAACAGATGTAATGAAGTGCAGTTAGAGAAGATGGCCTTATTTCAGTCCATCATTAAGCAACTCAAAAAAGAAGCATCTCTAGCTATTAACATCCTAATTGAACATATGAGCAACATTCTTAAGAGATCCTTCACAGTCATCACCAAGCAGTATGTTAACGTAAAGCTTTCAGTTACACAAAGAAAAACAGTACAATTGCACAGAATTAGCTTGCTGGTCATTTTAATCTTGGTACCACTAGACGTACTGCCAAAAAGCAAATCTCCCCTATGTGAAAGATCAAGAATCACAGAAACACAGAATTGCCCAGACTGGAAAAGACCTTTAAGATCACCGAGAGCAGTAATTAACCCAACACTGACAAGCCCTCAACTAAACCTTATCTGTGAGTACCATGTCTACACAACTTAAATAACTCCAGGGATGGGGGCTCCACTTTGCTGGGCAAGTCATTCCAGTGCCTGATAACCTAATTCTTCCTGATATCCAACCTAAACTTCCCCTGGCACAACTTGAGGACACTTCCTCTTGTCCTGTCACTTGTTACCTGGTTGAACAGACTGAGCCCCACCTCTCTTGTGGAGAAGGTTGTACCTCCTTTCAGGTAGTTGTAGAGAGCAGCAAGATCTCCCTGAGCCTCCTCTTAAGGCTAAACAACCCCAGTTCTGTCAGCCACTCCTCAGGAGATTTGTGCTCTAGACCCTTCATGAGCTTTGCTGCCCTTCTCTAGACATGCTCTGGTACCTCAATGTGCTTCTTGAGGTGAGGAGCCCAAAACTGAACACAGTACTCGAGATGGCACTGGTGAGGCCACAAGTACAGAGGTAAAATCACTTCTCTGGTCCTACTGGCCACACTGTTCTGATACAGTCCAGGCTGCTGTTGGCCTTCTTGGCCACCTGGGCACACTGCTGACTCATGGCTCTTCTTTTGCTGCTAATGTACTTACAGAAATATTTCTTGTGTTTTACAGCTGAAGCCAGACTAATTTCTAGTTAGGCTTTGGATGTGCTAATTTTTTCCCTGCAGAGCCTCACTACATCTTTGTAGTCATCATGGGTGGCCTGCCCCTTCTTCTTAAGGCCATAAACTCTCTTTTTTCCCCCCTGAGTTGCAGCCAAAGCTCCCTGTTCAGCCAGGCCTGTGGTCTTTGCTGACAGCCTGAATTACAGCACACAGCGACAGCCTTCTCCTGTGCCTCTGACAGTTCCCTAGGCCTTCAAGGGACTCTGTCAAGCAGTCTCCTAAGCAAGTCAAAGTCTGCCCTTCAGCAGTCCAAGGTGGCAGTTCTGCTGGCCCTGCCTCCTCACTTCTCTAAGAATAGAGAACTCAATCATTCCGTGATCACCCTGCCCTAGATGGCCTGCAACTGTCACATCAGCCACCAGTCCTTCCCTATTCAAAGAGGGGGTCCAGCAGCATGCCTTCCCTGGCAGGTTCACTCACCAGATGCGTAAGACACTCCAGGAACCTCTGGGACTGTTCACCCTCTGCTGTGTTGTATTTGCAGCAGACATCTGGGAAGTCAGTCTCCCACAAACAAGGGCAAGTGACCATGGGACCCTCCCCAGCTGCTTATAGAATGTTTCATTTTGTAGAATGTCCTTTAAATCACCACATTCAGCTACGCAGATAGAGGACGGGGAGTCCTCTGGCTGCCTGGTGGGTTTGTTTCAGGAAGGGCAGTGTGCAACTCCAGTAACCTCTTTTCTTACACTCCCTGAGAGTTCTCAACCTGCTTCCTCCCCCCAGAGCTCTGCCACTATGCAAAGGAGCTGCTCCACCTGGGCACACCTCTCACGGGTGCCGCCATCCAACGGCAGCAGAAGAGCTGGGCACACCCTGCAGCTCGATGCCTGGGTGGCAGTGGGTTCCCAGAAGAGCTCTGTCCAGGAAGCTTCATCTGAACTGGGGGACACAGAGCTCAGGGATGCCATGGTCTTCTGCAGAGGCCCGGCTGAGCCTGCAGGCTTTCGGCACCCTCGCACGCCAACTGCCATGCCCTGCTTGCCCAGGGAGCCTACCCTTGACCTGGTGCTCCCAAGTGACACCCACTCATTGCCTGTTTGCTCAGAGGGCTTTTTTTATGGGGGGTGGGGGATGGTCTCCACAAGTGACCATTGGTGCAGTTACACCTCATTCAGATCTGCTGCCTGTGGTGCTGCTGTTCTGCCCAGGCCCTCAGCAGCCACCCACCAGCTGCTGGCCCCCAGCACAGCCCAGCTGCTTTCCCAGCTTCGATAAGCCCCCCAAAGAGCCCCTTGCCAGCCCTTTTCCCCACAATTTTCTTCCCCAGTGCAGACTGACCTGCACTGGGAGCTGGTGTCCTCAGAAAGAAGAAACACATACAGCAAAGATCTTACCGGGTTTGAAATACCCATCTTGCTCAGGAGCCACCTCTAGGCATGGCCAGAGGCAGAGGCCTACAGGAGAATACAAAAGGCAGGCAGATAAATGCAACTTTTCCTACAGTATCCCCTTACCTATCAGCAACCAGCAGCCTGAGGGGCTCCAACTTAGTGTTTAATAACTCAAGAGGATCTTCTTCCAAGAACTGGCCCAGTTGTTTTCTTTTCAAGAAATTACTCACATCATTTAGTTCTGAGACTTTGTAAGACTCTGGTTAGTTAATTCTGAGTTAATTAGCCAGGGAAGAGACAGTTATCAAACTACCAAATATGAAGCATCTATCACTCTGGCTACTCAAGAAGTATGAATTTGAATCTAGAGCAGGCCTGATTTAAGAACACACATTAGGAACACTTGAAAGCCACCACAAGCAAGAAAGAGCAGCTACAAGGAGTCAGTCTTCTCCAAGAACCACAGCAAGCCATCTACAAAGTGAGTACTTTACATTCTAACTAACTGGAAGTCACTGAACTTTTATCATTTAATCATACAGAAGAACAAGGGTCCTCAATGTGCATTCAAGCTGTGGAACTATATTAGCATAAGGACAAAGAAACATGTTAAAAAAATATCCAAATAAACTACCTTGGGGGGGAGTAATTGGCCTATGGGAGATGAGGCTGGTGTATCTACTTCTAGAGGTAAGGCATCTCTTTGGGATAACACCACAGCAACAGTAGCCTAGAGCAAGCCCTCTTTTCCTTCACTGTAGCACCTGTGAGATCCAAACCAGCAGAATCTCTGATGAACATGGACTAAGGCAGCACAGTAGCAGCAGCTCAGCATTTTCTGCTGTAAGGGACTGCTAATTTGTTTTGCACTTTACATCAGCTGAATACAAAAGTAATAGCGAAGGATTTATGAGCATTCAGCTGGACTGGAGGGGAAGGAACCCCCCCACACACATTTTCTTGTATGGGTGTTTTCTTTTTAGTTTGGTTGTTTTTTTCAACCTTTGCATGCAGGAGAAAACTTTATGTAGAGAACTATGAGGTCGCTAGTCATACAACCCACAAAATAGAGCCCCACAGTTATGGGTAAATCAATTTCAACAGAAAAATGCAGCACAAAGCAGGAGTCTCAAGCCTTCCTATTGAGAAGTCTTTCCTGTTGAGAAAACCTTCATGGGACAATTCCAAACCAGATCTGCATCCTGCCCAAACCTCCAAACTGAGACTCGATACTAGATGTGGTCTAACAGTAACTAGTTACAGATATTCCTGGATACCAAAAGCTCCTCAGTAATACAGGAACTTTATGAGACTAAATTACAGCTGACATTTCTCAGGCATTTGGTGACACCCATATTAACCAACTAAGTTAAATTACAACAATGTAGTTCTAACCATTAACAAGGTAGGAAAGTTTTAAACTCTACATCTCTCTTCTCCCACCTTTTTCCTCCCTATTAGATTCCAGAGAGCAGCCTGCACTCAAGGAGCATTCCAGGCCTAAAAGGCTTTGGGCTCTACAAGGCTAAAAATCTTACTTTTAAGAAATCAACCTGTTTCAAAAAGGAAGCAAGTAGTAGAACGATACAGCATCACCTCTGAGACACTACACAAGCACAAATTCATACAGAAGTAGCCCAAGCATTCGGCTCCTGGAGCACCAGGACCCATCACAAGCAGCACAACACAGGTACTGAGCGTGCAGAAGGAAGATGGGTGTAACTTGCTGCTGAAACTGAACCATCAGGGTCTGACAAGTATTCTGTGCATAATCTGTTCTCATACAAGTAACTGTTGTAGTGCAGTGAAACCTACTCAAATATGCTGATTTCTGTGAACATATCACTCCGAGGTTTTGACAGGAAAACAACATCAATAAACTAACACCGCAGGGAGCAAACCTAATGCCTTGCCATTTTAAGGCACAGATACTATAAAGCTTTTTCCCTGCAATGAATCCCATCAGGGGCCCACCATGAATGATTAAGCCACATTACTACAAGCGTCAATGATACCCTAATGTTAAGCATTAGGTCCTTTAGCAGGCCTAGAAGACAGTGCTAATATCCTATTACTTGGTTCTTTTTGTTGTGAACATTTAACTCTTACACAGTTCTTACCCTCTATTTTGTTATTCTTCTAAATTGATTGTGTTTGGAAATGTTTATTTCAGGAAAGACTCAAAGTCATAACCTTCAGTTTTCTTATCTGGCTATGTAACAACAGAAAGCAATTCTGAAATTAGCTGCTTCTGACAAAGCACTTTCTTCAGAGACCTTCTGACTGTATTTTTGTTTCTTCCCTTATCAGCAAGCAGCACAGAATGTGACAACATTGTAGATGTGTTGAAATGCTCCTCTTTAAACCAGAAATTGGGACTTCAGTTTCATAACCAGTATTTGTCATTTTCTTGATATTAATTGCTCTTAACAGGTATCACAGGGTGTCAGGGGTTGGAAGGGACCTTGGAGATATTTGAGTCCAACACCCCTGTCAGAGCAGTCCCCCTTGTCCTATCACAGGG
>JANHGN010006845.1:15304-29131 GCA_024605025.1 Megaceryle maxima | reverse complement strand
TTTTTGTTTGTTGGGGGGGTTTTTTTGGGTTTTTTTTTGTTGTTGTTTTTGGGTTTTGTTTTTGTACAGGGTTTTTGTTTCTTTTATTTTGTTTTAGAAACAAAACCTCGTTGGCAAAATAGCAGAAGGAGGATTTCCTCTGCACTGATCCTGAGACTTGAATACTAGGTGTCATCCTTTTTGGGAGATGAGAATGTTGCCAAGATGTAGCATGTGTAAGCTTAGGTGAGTCAAGGTAATGAGGTGCCTGCATTGGTGAAGAGGATGTAAAGCCTGTATCTTCAGGACAGGATGGCAAGTTTGGTTTTTGTCATACAATCTGCAGACCAGCTCAGTCTGGCATTGGTGGCTGCAGCACCTTGTGTCCTGTCTCTTCTCATCTGCAGGAAGGGGAATCTAGAGAGCTACAAGTCTTAAACTGAAGGGGGAGAACTAACAGTCTGAGCACAGTGGACACAGTTTGAGGAGGTTAAATTAACCATAAAGTTGCCAGAACTGTGAATACATGCAAATGCCTTGTTTTTTTTAATTGCCAAATCCTTTGACAGCTTCTGCTTCTTTCTACAAGAGCAGGGGGCAGCTGAGTGGCCTCACCTAGAGGTAGGTCAGATTTTGTCTTCTGCAAGATTTTAGCATGCTTTGAATTTTGGACCTTTTAACTTCTGAAACAGTCTTCTGACAAATTTCAATGACACTTAACTTAGAATCATTTAGTTTGTCTCAGTAACAGGTTGAGATAAGCCGGGGTGCAAAAATGTACGTACTGAGTGGTGTTTGTTGATGGGACCTGGGCAAGAAGGAGTTTCTGTAGGGCAACGTGCAGGAGCTCGATTTGCTGAATGTGAGGTGTCTCCCAGTGAGCTGTATCTGCTTCCCTTAAAGGTTGTGAGTGGGAGGAAGGAAGGAAAGGCCTGTGGTGATGAACTATTCTAGTAGCAAATTTTTGCTCTCTGCCTTAGAAACTCCCATTTAATGTGAGAAATGGTAGGTGGTGAGGGAATAGATTAATGAATTCTCCAACTGTGATTTTTATGAGGCATTAACAGTTTGCTTCGGTGTGCAATGAAACACCCAGATGGTAGAAGGGTGGGGTTTTTTGTTGGGTTTTTTGGGGATGGTACTGTTGGGAGCAAATAACTCTGAAATGGCAATGATACATGGTTACTGCTGACTCTGGAACCTTGACTTACTGTGACTCAGATGTCTTTCACAGCTGTGAGGGATGTCTCAGAAGCAGCTGGAGTGAAGAGCTCTAAGAGCATCTCAGCTTCTCAACGGCTGCTGAATCCTGAAGCCTTTGCCTCTAGGGCCTGGGCTGGCAAAGTCCAAACCAGAAGCAGTGGATATCTCTCATCAGAAGAGGAACATTTTTTGCTGCCCTTTTGATATGTATTCAGCAGTATATGGCAGATGGTTTGCCTGCCTGAAAGGCTTCCTTTTCACCTTGCTCTGCTTTGCCTAGCTCAGGTGGTGGCTGGGTGAGGAAGAGCTGTGCACTCACCATTTGCTTTTCCACCAGCCAAGGAGGCAGGGTTGAAGCCAGAGGTTGCTCCGTGTCTTTCATTCTCAAACCCCTTTCTGGGTAGCTTCCTTTAGCTATGCTCTAAAAAGCTCCCTAAACAAACGAAAACAACAACAAAACCCACCCCACACTACCTAAAAAACCTTCAGGATTGGTAAAATCCATACCAGTAAATCAGTATTGTATATGTTCTTCTGTGGATATAACTTGAAGTACAAGATGGTGTTTTGTGTTCAGCCAGCTGTAGCAATCTCTTCCAAGTAATCTCTTGCTCAGTGACTCCTGTGCAAAATTAAGTTCTCCAGCCACTGAATCTTCTGGGGTGCAGGACTTTGGTAGCCACGAAGGGATCTCCTTGCAGCTCACACTGTACTGTATCACAGATTTCCAGTCATCTTAATGTTCTACTGAATTTTAGGGTTTCACAGCTGCAGGAACAGTAACTTCATGTGCGTGTGCAGCTCCAACATTGCATGAATTGGTACTTTACAAGCATTTTCTGTTGTCTCTTGCATTTTAGGGGAAGGCTGCACTGGTTGTAAGATGGTGTGTGTCTTGTCCTGGTTGGGCAAGAGTAGAGTCGTTTGGGGGTTTTGTGCAGTGAGCTGAACTGCATTTCATTGGTTATAACATGCTTCTCCTGCCCCAGCCCCCACCCCATCAGCCACAGTGATCACTTAAGTGATTGTTAGCACTTAGTTTGCAGTCAAACAGAAGACTCCAATATGCATATGTGCTGGTCCAAGTCTTCTTCTGTATCTGGCTCCTTTCAGCTGAGGAACCCATCTTCCAGCTGCATCAGTCGGTCTAATGACAGACATTCTCCCTCCTTGCAAAGGGGGTTTCTTTAGATTCAGGTGTTTATGACAGTGCTACTGTTTCAAACACGCTTTGAGGTGGGATAATCCTCCAGGGTCTGGAAGAAGAACCCTGGGCTCCCCAGAGCCCCTGGCATTTGCGCTGGGGAAAAGAGACTTGGAGTAATGAGTTCTTAAAATGTTTTTGTAAAGAAGCAGTTTAAGACTGGAATTGAAAACTTAAAGGAGGTGGAGCAAAGTTGCAATTAGTCCAGGAGTATCAGTATACTTACCAGGAGGTAAAAATCCTGTCAGCTATAATTAGACAAGGTTATTCTCCCCTTTTCAACGAGTCATTCCTTAGAGAATAGATTAATTGTATTTTATTTTTCTAAAAATCCTCTTCACTTGTTAAAACCCAAGTAGAAAAAGGAGAGGGAGTCACAGAAGAATGAATTAACAATGCAGAAAATGCAGACTCATAAAGATTACTGAATATTAACCTTGAGGCAAGGCAGAAATTTGCTTTTATAAGTGCCAGGTATATTGGTACAAATCTGCTTTTCTTCATTATATCCGCTCTGATAAACAGTAAAGGCAGCCATGTAGTGAAGCATGGATAGATTTGTATCACGTGGAGTATATGGGAAAAAAGTCCTTTGGGATTCAATTTTCTTGGGTTGCATGTAGTGCAGAAGTACCTGGTGTCCTCTTGTCTGACTGTGTATGAGCCACTTCTGTGCCTCAGCATTGGCTGCAATAACATGACATGAGCCTGAGCAAATAATCCCTCCCTTTCCTCAACACCTCTTACCAGCTCAGAGCTTGAATAAAGGCAAGTTGGGAGATGCACCTGTGTTCTGGTGATGGGTATCATTATCCTTAATGTTACTTACAGTTGGTGGTAGCCCTGTACATGTGCAACGTGTGGTTGCAGTTGCCTAAGAAAGAGAGGAGTTTTCTTCTAAAAATACATATTTCACCTAATATTTAAACATCATCATATCCAACTTGGGAGCTTTTTTGTGATATCATAGTGATCTGCTGAAGCTCCTGAGAAGCAGTTTGTCTCCAGACTGTAGCATTATAGAGTAATGAGGATCAGAAAGGGTGTCATTCAGTCCAGCCCCTGCTCAGAGCATGTCCAGTTAGATCGTGTTGCCCAAGGGCTACATCTAGTTGAGGCTTGAATATCTTCACGGGTGGAGAATCCACGAGCCTGGCTGACCTGGTCCAGTCTTTGACCAACCTTATGATGAAATAATTTTTACTCATACTTGGTCAGAAAGTGTCATGTTGCAGTTTGTGTCCATTGCCTCCCCTCTTGTCACTGAGTAGCTCTGAGAAGAATCTTGTCTCTTGTCTTCTCTTGTCTGCCCGTTAGGTAATCAGAGACAGGAGTTGAACAGGAGCTGGCAGCCATGGCTCCCTCAGAGTCACATCTGCTTCTGCCTTGCCCTGGCCTGCAAGAGCCCAGCTGGAATGAGTAGAAGATGCTGGCATAAAGGCTGGTGCTGGGAGATTGGTATCACGATGGAGAGGCTTGGCTGAGCACAGAACAGAAGTGCAAAAGGTGATGTACATAGACACAGCCCTGTGGGTCAAAGACATGCACAGTTCCTTGGATTTCTTGTCCCTCTGTGGCTGTAATGAAATGCACACACTTCCCATATTTACATTGCAAAGCAGTTATTTGTGCAAGAAGATCACGGATGAGGAGAAACGCTCTCCAAATACTGACCTGGCTAAGTTACAGCTAGAGAACAAAGAAAAATGTGAAATCCCAAGAGACATCTCAGACTAATTTTGGTTTTATCCTGCTGCTGAATATGCATTTTTGCCATTTTCTGAAGTAACTACTGAGATATGTCTCCAAAACATGAATTTTTGAATTGTTGTATTTAATTGCTTAAATGAAATATCTATATTGTATATTATTTTGCTCCAAAATTTTCTTGTAAATGGCATTGAAATTATTGAACACTTCTTTTTAAAGTCTCAGATTACAGTAGTATCAGGTAAAAAAAGAAATACCAGAATAATAGCCATTCAGAGAAAAGTGGTTTTCTTCATAGGGGTGTCTACAAACCATGGCAATAAATACAAATGTCTAAACACTTGCAGATACCTGTTTTACCCACTGTGAAATTGCTGAGAGGCATTTACAGGCCTGTGCAGTCCCAGCAACTGCTTTATCTTTTTTATTGTTTAAGGGCAGTGGGTATTTAACAGCAGCAGGACAACAGTAATGCTACCAACACAGGAGAAAATAATTTGTGTGAACTTCTCAAAGAACAGTGAAAGTCCTGTTTTGTGTAATAAATATTGGGTACCCAGAGACCAGATTTCTTAAAGTACTTCAGTGCCTAAAGGATGTGTGAAGCCAAGTACCAAGGGTCTCCAGAGCACTTCAGCACCCAGTACCACTGAATGTTTCTGATGTTCACCAGTGCTTCAGAGGGTGATCTTTCTTTGCCTTCTGACCTACTAGCATCTGTATCTCTGTCTCACCCAGCATTCAGTGAGGCACAAGGAGATCCAAGGTATCTTCTGCAAAGCAGCAATTCCCTGATCCCAATTCCCACTGATTTCTGAGCTCAGCAGCTTTTGGGATTCTTCACTTACGATCAATCAAGATACTGTGCTATAGGTGCCACATGTCTTGGAGAGGGACTGTCTCTTCCTGAGTTGCCTTGGGCACACTTTGGGTTTGGAACGAAAGAATTAAACTTTGCTATACTTTTCTTAAAATCTTGCCAAACCCTAATCTACCTCGATGTCATCATTTAAATGCTGACCACAGAACAAGCTCAGAAGTACACCAAATTTAACATAAATCACAAGTGAAAGCTGTGACTGTATTGAAATGCTGGACAGTGAGCCAGACCCGTTCCCTACTAACATCTTAAATTACCCAGCCTAAATCACGTGGGACTTGTGAGCTGGAGCTGCAATATAATGCAAAGCAAGAGTGCTTCTTGCTATATATGGTCTCTCTCTGCTCTAGAGATCACTCAACATATGTCAGATGATCCCAAAGAAGGTAGTGCTAACACATTTTGCTTGTACTCTTTGTACTATATACAGGAAGAGAGAGGAGGCGTGGAACAAAGAGGTTAGGAAATGAGTTCTTCTTGTGTATATATATCTAAATATCTATATGAGACTGCAGATTAAGTAGGCTCACAGCCTTGTGATCTCAGGCATACAGGAATTTTGAACATTGAACTACATTCCTTCTTGCTCTGACCAAAGAATCTTAATGCAATTTTAATCTGTGAAGCAGTTTTTGTTTTGTGGGATGCCATATCTGTGTGCAGAGACATCTCAAATTTCTGTCCCTGCAAAATCAGCCTAAAAATCAATGAAACTAGCTCTGAGGTGCTGCTCTTGTGTCTTTGAGGAGGGGAGCATCAGGATGACACACTGTCAAATCAGGCGTGCAATTGCATTTGATAGCATCTGAGTTTTACCCCTTAACATGTTTGTCTCTCTAAGGATGTTTCCGATTCACAGCAGATGAAGGGAAGCACTCGTTGTTGAAGGCAATGCCATTAGTTGCCACAGACTGGCTTCTGTGTTGGCTTGGGATAAAGTTTTGTTCCATTTGGCTACAATTCCCTGCAGTAGACTACGCGATGCACCCTCAGCCTTCAGCTGCTGTTTGGAAAGGCTGAAATTTTGCAGTAAGAAAGTAGTAGCAATAAAAAACCTTTTAGTGTCTTGTGTCAATATTCTTACAATCTTAACTTCACATGTATTCAAGGAGCTCTGTGTTTAGATTTGTGTCCTCTGATGTATACTTAACAGTGTGGGGATTTAATAATAAATAAAAATACAGATGGCACCCACTTTGGAACTAGCTGGATTATGTCATTGTGACTGAAACTGGAGCAGATAAAAGCAAAACTAGTTGTTTATTATAACTGAAGTATAATTTAATCTTACCAGTATGTTCTTCTACAGATGTGTTAAATCTCTAGCTCTTACTTAAAGGCTTAAGAAAATGTTTGGATGAAAACCAGCAGTATGCTAAATAGGCAAAACTGGAGGATTGAGGGAGAATTCCCTCACCGTATCTGACATCCCCTTGTTCTCAGTAAGTGGAACACCCCCTCATTTTCTAAGTGTTTTTCATGTTTTCAAGAGTTGTAGATCTTAAAAATCTAATAGGATGCAGGAACATTGTTTAAAACATTCTCTTTCCATTCATCTTTAGAGAGGGCAAATAAATTCAACGAATATTTAGTCAATATTTGATAATTAATTAGTCAATACATTTGTAATTAATAAAAAAAAGAATAATAGAAAAGAACTAATTGTCTCTTCCTTCATCCTTCCTCCTCTTTGAATATATGGATGAAGTTCCAAGCAGAATATTTTGGAAAATGTCAAAGTTTGGACAATATGATTAAGGTCTGAACCAGCAGAGAGGTCTATAGAGTAAGGTAAGTTCATGCATCTTTGCAAAACAATGGCTTAATAAAGTAGTGCAATACCCCCCAAAGAAAAGTGTTGTGTTAAATATTACATTAAATTAAATATTTTTACTCACTTCACTATCTAAATACCATTCCTTTAATAATCAGAACAATATCCAGTAGAGACAAGATGCATAGGAAATAAAAAAAAGGTATATTGATTCATTGTGAGCTGCAACAGGTGAATACTTTTATTCATCTCTTGTGGAACAGTATGTCAGAGTCAAGGTCAGAATGAATTAAAAAAAATACTGTCTGCTAAAAATATAAGGACATTTTTAGGTAGGTAGGCTGCATGGAGGTAGGGAGGCTGCTTTTTGTACAAAGCTCATTTTGAGCTGCTTTCTTCTCCCATTTCCTACTCTCAAATTGAATTCTTTGTATTGACAAGGTTAATATCAGTTAAAGACTTTTAATTTGGGGGTTTGGTTTTTTTTTTTTTGAGAAGGGATTTCTGAGGATTAGGAATCTTTTAAATTCCCATGGCAGCAGGACTTCTTCCTGTCTCCTCAGTGGAACTGCTTCTCCTTTCGCAGTTTGTTTTGCCTTTGTAATGCTGTTCCCCTTTTTTTTCACCTGCAGCAGAAGAAAAGGCAAAGATCTGGTCAGCTGCCACACGCACCCCCAAGTTGCCTGTAATAAGAAAACAAATTGATGCAAGACTGACCATGATTTTCTTCAAGAGGGATTCTTTGGGATAGAAATCTCCTTTATTTTCTATCTGTGTGCACATGAGTAATCATCTCTCCTATTTAGAACAAAAAAACCCCAAAACAACAAAACCCTCTGGGCCTTATTAGGAGCTTCCTCATGCTGATAGCCAAGTTTGGCTAATTAATGGGAGAGATTGATTAGTGTGGTCAGGAGGGGGAGGGTTCTGGTTTGCAGTCTGTAATTTCCCAGACAGGAATTTGTGCAGGAAAACAAATGACTACTGATCTCAGTAACCTTGTGGTTTGTCATGGATGCAAGACACAAAGGGAATCACAGCAAAAGGATGTTTTTCTTCTCCTTGTTCTTTTCCAGTCGTAATTTCTTTCCACTGGAGCTATCTGAAGAGGAGCTATACAGTTTGGCAGGTAGGTTGACATGCCATAGTTAACAGACAGCTAAGTTCTGACTGTACTGATAAGTTATGCCTGTGCTGGTACTGAGATGGGGTGTCATGAGCAGTTGATGTTCATACAGCTAAACCCTCCTGTCCTCAGACAGGGTGGAGATACCGAAACTTGTTGCTCAGCCATACTAACTCCCACACCCAACTTGGAAGCTTTTCAGGAGAGTGCTGGTTATCCTGGAGACCCTGCTGGGGACTGTTCTGGTAATTCAGCAATGTAGCTGAGCGAGTGAATGCTCAAGATCACTTCCTGTTGCTTCTTCTCTATTTTGAAAACCATTGCATTGCTTGCTTTAAGGGAATGAAAGGGTATTCCTAGAAGGACCTTTTCCATAACTATGTGGCATTTGAGCCTGCAGATCTTGGACAAGGTGAGGCAGATGAATCTAAAATGGAGGAAACTTTTGCCAGGCAAGGAAATCCTTCTCCAGCTGGGGAGTGGTTGGGGGAAAACTCTCCTGCTCTCTGAAGAGTTACCAGGTTTTCCTTGCCAGGTCTTACTGTACCTTCTCCCTTCAGGCAAAACATCTCAATGCCAGCCTTTAGCCATCTTGCATGCCCACAGTTGTCCTGCTGGAATATAAACTTCTTCCTCTGGGGACAAAAAGCATGCTCTGGTCAAAAAAAAGGAGGATCCAACGTGAAGCCTGGCCAAATTGCCTACAAAAGAGATGTCAGCATGTGTGTGCTGCCTGGTAGGTTGTGCTAGACAAGGAACAAGCACAATTTCCTCCTGCAGCAGTTGTGGGCTGCAGCAGTGCCACTTATAATCACAGGCAAATGGTACCACCCCCCCACCCCCACCATGGTAACTCTCACATTAAAGCCACATTCAGATGCTCTTTCTCCCACTGACTAACTTGTGTCTCAGTCTCAATTGCTTGGTGAGCATCAAAAATTCAGGTCCCCACAAAACTAAGATGTGGTTATTTACAAGCAAAACAGCCTTCCCTTCTGGGGAGAGAAGGGCAGACCCACAGTAGTAATGTTGTGCTGAAAGCCAGAGATCTGAGGTTGAGTCTCCTGTGTTTTAGAGGAAGTGTCTCGCAGTTTTTGCTCTTCATCTGTTTCCGTTTTCACAGTGCAAGCAGCTACAGACCCACTATGAAGGGATCCTGTCACTGCAGGAGGACTCCAGGCACTGTGAGAATTACAAAAAGTAACAACCAGGTGTATGTATGACCCCTATGGTCTAGGGGTGAGCTTATGGTCTAGGGGTGAACTTGTGGAGTAGGGTGAATGGTTGGACACGATGATCCCACGGGTCTTTTCCAACCTAGATGATTATGTGATTCTGTGTAGCTCTCTCGATGATGGGGATTTGGGGATGTGTAATTCCTTAGAATATATAGAAAAAGCAGCCTGGAGGAATAAAGATTGTAGTTGTGTTTCATTCCTTCAATGTGCAAGGAACCTTCTCTGGTTTTAAGTAACAAAGGGATTGATGCTAGCCCTTATCTTATGACAAAATTGCTTGTAACAGCAGGGGACTGAACTCAGCTGAAAGGATGGGGGAAGCCACATTTAGTCCAGCATGACTGTGATTTGGCTGTGTGTTTGCAGATAAAATTTAATCACTTATCTACAACTCCACAGCGTGAAAATCCTGCAGAAATATGGTATCTGTTTCACCTTGAGAAGGAGATGCTAACCATAACTGCATGCTATGAAATATTTAGCCTGCCTTCCTAGTGCAGGGAGCTTGAAAGGCATGTTGCTGATGTTGGTGTGACAGTGTTTCATTTGATTTCAGACTCAGTAGGGTTTGTGCTAGATGAGGATGCCACATGGACAGCTGCTGCCTGTCAGTAGCTGGCTTGGGGACTGAGAGGGGCAAAGGTAATTGAAAGAGCAATTAAATTCTAATTAGTAGCTGTTAAGGCATCTGCTTTCTCTAGTTTGGTTCCCCTTGCAGTATTATGCAGTCTTCCTGGGTGACACCACCCAAGCAGATTTCATAAGTCCTGTATGTTTCAGATCACCTGAAGCTTCAGGGTTCCACATTTTGTTGACTTTTTGCAAACCAAAGTATTTGGAGCTTTGGCTGTGACACAAGAAGCACGTAATGAATAATGTCAGCCATGTGTAAAGTAGAATACATGTCTATTGATAGCACCAGTGCCTCTTGCATTGTGATGCTGTCTTAAACAGGCACAGGAATACGAAGGGACAATGTAAACAGCTGCCCCAGCCTCCCTGATTTCCTGCAATCAGAGCTTATGTTGCGTGCTCAGGAGCAGAAGATCTATTTGCTATTATCTGCAGGGCTAGTCCCCGTGTTATCTCTCCATCCCTTTTCTACCTTTCTGTACATGCCATGGTAGTATCTGACTGACCAGCCTAAACTAGTGGTTCTTGCAAGACACTGGGTGGTTTCAGCTGTCTCTAGACTCAGTGGAGAGCAGGGTGATGATTCTGGGAGGTCAGCTTCACGATTATGGTATTGCCTGAGCATGTGTGTGTAGTTACATGGCAAATTCCACTCCCTGAAGGGGGAGGATCTTTGTACTCATATGTGAGAAAATGTTATATAAACCACGTACCCTTCATAAAGCTGTGAATATTTTTGCTTTCCAAATATCTGAAACTGCCTTAGGTTCCTGCATCTTCCAGTGCCCACATTGATCAATAGGCTACCCTGAAGCCCTCAGGATTATTGATCTACCAATCAAATACCTGACAGCAGGTGAAGGTTACCTTTAGGTTAGTACCAGTTAAAGCATGTCTGTGCTTAGAAGGGTTATGCCTAATCCATATGTAGTTTCTGGGGAGTACCAAGCATGCTCTAGTATCTGACTTGTGGCACTGCACTTGGTTGTGCTCACGTGTACATGTGCGTGTTCACTCTGACAGCCCTCCAAACAGTGACTCTCATTAAGCTCTTCTCACTTAGAAGGGTCTGGTTGGTTTGGGTCTCAGCTAAGTCAGTGGCAATTAAACTACTATTCATCTGATTATATAAAAGGTGTCTACTTCAGGATGAAATGAAGCAGTATCTGAACTGGTCTTGCTGCCCAGCTCCCTACTCTCTGCAGCACTATGGAAGGATCCTGCAGTGAGTTGTGTGAGAGGTAGGCTAGGCATAGCTCACACCTGGTCCAGTGAGTCTCCGGAGCAGCCTTTGCTGTCTGGAGCTTCAAGATCTGGAGAATAAACTTTCTAGTCAACATCAAAGACATGAGATCCTGTTTCTGGGCTTCCTTGATGGCAGCACAGGGTAAATGTGCCAGTGGAAGTAGAACCGGTCCTGTTTCCTCTTGAATCTGACTGATCTTGAATCAACCTAATTTCTACCCTATGTTCCCAAGCCCTCTCTTTTTTTTTGTTAATAGCCTTCAGAGGCAAAAGAAAATTCGAGGCTGTACAATCATCACAAGCAGGAATTCTTTAATGCCCTACGTAAATAGATAGTGCTATTTCTGTGTCACTGGTCTCTACTCTCAGCAGGCCTGTGTCCCTACCACAGCAAGCTGTCCTGAAACTTTGCTAATGCAGACACACTGCTGGCCTGGCAAGAGTGCTCTTGTGTACTCAGACTTTCCACTGACATAGGGATAGATATTGCCCAAGAGTTAAGCACACATGGAACGAAACCTCTGAAGTGCAGTGACAGTGGCGATAGATAATTATTTCACACACACAAAAATACCTTTTTCTACTCACCCAGAGGATTTCAGTGCTTTTCCTCTATGTGATAAATGTTTCTTTTCTCATCATTAGGAGGCTTTTTATTTCCCCCTTCTGTTTCCAACAGCACAATCTTAGTCTGTTGCCTTTTAGCTGGAGTGACAAAATAAATAGCGTAGCTAAACGTATGGTTTGTGAGGAAGTTGCTCTTGCAGGAGAAAACACTGTGGAGTCCCTCAGGGTATGGACAGCTAATCAGTTCTTATACTGCTGTTACTTATCAACTGCTTCTAAATCTCTGCAGGTCACATTCTTGTAATGTTTTTAGCTTCAGGTGCCTACAACCTGGAATATTTGGCCATGTCAGTATTTATAAACTGAACATGTCTGGGAATCTTCTAAGACCAGCACTAAGACCAACTGGCACAGAATAGTCCACATCCAACTGTTAAACTAGTTTAACCTCAAAAAAAGGATGATTGCATCCAGGCTGCCTGCAGGGTATAGTTGTGATGGAAGTGAACTCCTGCAATGTGCCCGTAAGTTGTTTGTAAAGGTGCCAGTTGGTCCAGCTCAAAATAATATTAGGGACTTTTCTAATACTAAACATACAGAAAATTGAGTTCTAGTGCCTGAATTTTTTTATTGGCACTGTTTAATATTTACCAGTAGACATGTAACTTTTGTTACTGTCGCTTTTTGGGTTTTTTTTTTCAAAATACAGCACTTTTTGTGTCCAAGGTAGCATTGAATTGACTCTCACAATCTGTATTTGCTTTCAGACATAGGGTTGGCCTGGATTTTTACTATTTTTTTTTTTTTAATCTGAACTTTGGATTCTAGTTTGCACAGTATTGTGAGACCTTTTCCCAGTAAAGTCAATACTTCTGGCTCTTGGATTTATTTTGGTTGGTTTATGTTTGAGGTTTTTGGGAGGTGAAAGGGCAAGGGTGCTTGTTGTTTTTAAGGTCACTTTTAGAATTTCTGATTCAAACTGGTGTAGGCTAAATCAACATCAAGCCTCTTCATTATGTTATGTTTATATATGCCTTGTGTTTATTACTTTTAAAAACATTAGATAACTTTCACTGTGGGTTAAATATATCAGATATTAATTTCAAGTTTCTGAGACTTACTCCCTCAAAAATCTTATCCATTAATATTTCTACACACTGCAGAAATCCAATTCCCCACTTTGGAAGTTTCACATTCACATTTTCTCCATGTCAGTGATTTAACTTTTTCTCAAGTTTAGTCTTTAGGCATGTGACTTTGGTCTTTTACTTCAGCTTACAACTTTATAATTGCTTTTTTCTGCTCTGAATCTCTTCTGTTCAGCTGTTACGGGGTTCCAGCAAGTACAGCTTCGGTGTTTGCAGTCAGCATGATTTCAGCACAGCTATTGCAGTGCTTTTAGGATAAATGTCAGAGATTGTCTGACAAGGTGCAGTGAAACAAAGTACTGTTTCTGTCTTTGGGTGGCTTTAAAGTCAAAATATCTGTGAGTACTTTTCATTATGGATATGCCAAATGCTTGGGAGAAGGGATAGTTGTGTTTTTTTTTTTCAAATGATTGCACCTGGAGTTCAAAACAAGTGTTTCTGTCTTGCTGGTATTCATTTTAAAAGTTTTGCAACCAAAATGTCAATTAAGAAAATATAGAGTGTCCTCAGTAGACTTTCTTGTTCTGTGTATAAAGTAGTAAGAGCCCAAGGCTCAGATCTTAAAAGGTATCTGGTTTCCTACACCTGACTCAACTGTAGTGTGAGTCAGTAGCTGGAATGCCTGTGAGTATATGGAATGGGATATCTTTTCAGAACCAGGAGGAGGAAGAAAGATCTCGAGCATTACTGCAACAGGAATGTTTGTCATGGTTTAATGCCAGTAGACAGTCAAGCCCCACCAGGTGCCCACTGCAATGGGATGGGGGTGCAAATCAGAAGGGTCAAAGTGTGAAAACTTATCTGCTGAGAGAAACACAGTTTAATAGCTAAAGCAAAAATTGTGCACATAAGCAAAGCAAAATAAGGAATGATGTCACTACTTCCCATGGGTGGGCAGGCGTTCAGCCATCTCCAGGGCTCCATCATCTGTAACAATTACTTGGGAAGACAAATGCTGTAACTCTGAATGTCACCCCCCTACTCCTCCTTCTCCTGGCTTTTACTGCTGAGCACAACGTCATGTGAAGTATGGGACATGGCTTTGGTCAGTGGGGGGCAGATGTCCCACCTGTGACCTCGTCCAGCCTGTTGCCCACCTTCTCACTGGAGGGGCAGCATG
>JANHGN010006845.1:0-11959 GCA_024605025.1 Megaceryle maxima | reverse complement strand
ATCCCCCTTGTGTCCGGCGCTGTAATAAACATGCCTACTTTATAACCTATCTCGGGTTGTAGAGTTTGATTCCGCACGTCAGATTGATTAAATAGGTCTACTGCGACCCACAGGGGGTAAAAAATATATATTGGTGGGTGCATAAGTCACTTCAGGAATCACTAAGGCTACAGCCATCACGGCTGCCACGGGGGAAAATTAAGCCTAGTCTGAAGGAATGGTTTAGTACACTACCACTTTCTGAGGAGATTCAAAGCAATAATGGATCACATTTCTCAGCAACAGTGGTACAAGACTGAGGAAAGGAAGAAGGAATCCAGTGGGTATTCCATATTCCATACTAGCCCCAAGCCAACAGGATTACTGAGGGGATAAATGGCTTAGTCAAAAGATTTGCTAAAACCCATAAATCTGGGTGGCACCTGTGACTGTCCAATGCCATCTATCAATTAAATAATAGATGGGGCAGGAACAGTTGTCGCGAAATTAAAGCCTTTTTTACATCAGCCACTAACGCTGCCCCGAAAATACATACTGAAACTGAAGAATATCCTATGGGCTTCTATGCAGGCCAACCTGTACTAGTTAAGATGCCTCAGACTGGGACAGTGGCAATGGTGCTAACAACCCCAAAGAATATTTGGGAAGCTAAAGATAGCTCTTGGACACTCCATCGAATCAATACCAGATGGATAATACCTTCTTTTTAACCAAAATATGCTGGTTGAGGTAAAACTGAGCATTTTATCTTTATTTTACAGATGCCTCAATGACTATGAATCATTCCTGGAACCAAAGACCTCTGTAGATGAAGCTAGAGTGTCTGCAAGGACTGCTAATATTTCTGATTGTAAAGCTGATATTTTTAGTGTTAGTTATAGTGTAGGAACTGAAATTGTAGTAAAAATGTGGGTAAAATACTGTTTGTGTAGAATCCTGTTAATTTTGGTTTTGCTTAACAATAGCTTGAGCTCAATGAATTCAAACCTCATACTGCAACTAATTCAATCTTTTGGATGGACACATAATGCTAGTCAAATTACTGCTTGCTTACCCCTTCCTGAATCTGCTGAGTGTCCAGTAAATTGAGGAATACTGACCATGAACTTAGTTGAAGTTTGGCACAATATGTGGCAAAACCATACCAATTTCACCTGGTATAATGAGGGGGAAAAATACACCCTATGATGGACCCCTGTAAATAATACTGATACAATAAAGGGATGTAATATCCCCACACCGCTACTGAAATTTCAAACTGGTGGTAAAGCAAGCATTATATACAGATCAGCCAGATACCATTGTACCAATATACCATGCACATGCCTAGAGGAGTATGGGGAACACCACAACATGGTGATTGGCATTTTATGCAACCAACTACATGGTGCATTGAATGGGAGGGAGATGTCAGGCCATATGAAGACCCCATACCAGGGGGTATCTGATACCTAAATTTTAATGCTTCCTATCTGAACAGTCCAAAACATTGCAATTGGAATTGTACCTAAGTGTACACATATAATACCACTGACAAGGATATTCAGAGAATGGGTCCAGTAGTATGAGCTAATAGGATGGGATGCATCTGTCACAATTAAACCACGTCTCAATAATACTTGGTTTCATTTATCCAACAATGGCAGCCAGCATGATGTATTTTGTTCTGAGGTTAATCTACCCTCTATGGGACACACTATAGGGGTCAGCAGTGATGGCACATAGAGCACTGATCTTCTGGTAGGAGGTCGATGAAGTCACCATACATGGGGACTATTGACTCTTTGTCCCCTCTGGAGGAAGCAACCTCTTGCCTCTGCTTTGTGGGGACAAATGAAAAGAGAACCAGATGACCCGTGGCAACACCCAACAACAGGAACTGTGGTAGGATGGTTGATGGAATCAGTATTTGCCCCCCAGGCAACAGCCTTTCAACACTGGCTAATGATATATAACCTCACAGGACACATTTGAGGTATTGGCCAATGCGACTTGTGTTGGGTTTAAAGAATTGAATGTGCAACTACAGGCAACATTGAAGATGGGATCACAAAACAGGCACTAGACTTATTACTGTTGCATGCAAATGGAGTATATGGATATTTGAGTCTAACTAATGATACCTCTTGTGTTCACATACCGAATGCAACCCAACATCTTAGTGAACAAATAGATCATATAAAATGTGTTGCTAAGGCTAATAAAGAGCTTAGAGAAACTCTGGAGGGGTGTGTGTGTGAATAACCTTTTGCACAGATTAAGTTTCTTGTTAAAGGGGTTGATTACAAAGCTAATGAAATCTGTACTGATAGTTATTGTGATTATTATGTTTTGTGTCTTACTATCTTGTAGTAGATCTATGGTAAGACACATATTGATCCATCATGTGCGTATAACATTCGATTGGATAGAAATGGAAACACATCTGGGTAAGGAGGGAGACAAGCACACTATAAGGGGTACTCCCAACATTGATTTTATATAAGCGTGATTTGGGATTCCATGTTGAGTGACTATAGTCATGGAGTGGATGATGTGGCATAATGGCCTAGTTTATCATGAGACAGGAATACAGCTAATTTACTGCACTTTGGGAGAAAGGTTCAGATGTTTATGACCATGAGATTCTTGTGCTATCTCTGGGGATGGAGACCCGCTGAGCTGGCACAGCAAACAGATGAAAGAGGGAGTCTTGTAAAGATAAGATGGTTCTGTTTCCACTAAACCAAGAGGAGCAAACAGCTCTTACATAAATCTTGAAAGCCAGAGTGTCTGAGCAGAGACCTTTGCCTAATTAATGGCAAAATTAATAGTGAAGCTTTCACCCTTAAGTATGGTAATGAGTCTAACGGAGTACATGTTAAACATACATGACTGTGTTACTCAACTTTCCACCCAAGTCATGCTAAATGACACCTAGAAGGCAGGGAGAGATGGGATTAGTGGTATTCCCCTCATGATTTTTTATGTCCTGTGGGGGGGGGAAGACTGAAGGTCTAGCAAAGATGGTTGACAGGCTGTACTCCTCTTCCTCTACACCAAGACAGGGACACCTTCTTGGTAAGAATGGTGCCTTCAATATTCAAGATACCTTTTTTAGCATTACTATAATCTATTAGCACTATTACTGAGGCCTGAGCCTCTGACTGTGTTAGATGTTACTGGGGAATTACTACCTTGAGCTTGATTTTCCTTTTGCAGTTACAGCATTTATCAATGGCAATTACGCACCTATTGTATCTTTCACTTTAATAAATAAAAGCTATCTATTTTTAACTTCTAAACTGTCTCAGTGCAAGTCCTTAGTAGGGCTCTGAAACAGGCAAACATTGACTTTGTGAAACTACTTTAGTGCAAGACCTTGGGGCTCCAGCAGGCAAATATCAAAATCTTACCTTTAACATGAGAGATGGTGACTCAACCACTTCCCCAAGCAGCCTGTTCCAGGTCTTGATGACCCTTTCTGTGAGGAAATTTTTCATAATATCCAACATAAACCTCCCCTGGCACAACTTGAGGCTGTTTCCTCTTGTCCTATTGCTTCTTACTTGGGATAACAGACTGACTCCCACCTTGCTACAATCACCTTTCAGGGAGTTCTAAAGAGTGAGAAAGTTTCCCCCGAGCCTCCTTTTCTCCAGGCTAAACAACCCCAATTGTCTCAGACAATCCTCATAAGACTTGTGCTGTAGACCCTTCACCAGCTTCGTTGCCCTGGTTTGGACATGCTCCAGGACCTCAGTGTTCTTCTTGGAGTGAGGAGCCCAAAACTGAACACAGCATTGGAGGTGTGGCCTCATCAATACACTCACCTCCCTAGTCTTGCTATTTTTGATACAAGCCAGGATGCTGTTGGCCTTCTTGGTCACCTGGGCACACACTGGCTCATTTTCAGACAGCTGTTGACCAACACCCTTAGGTCCTAGGTAAGGACCAAGGAAGTGATTGAGGCCAGGTAAACAACATCCACAGCCTTTCCCTCATCCACTAAACAGGTGACCATATTGTAGAAGGAAGTCAGATTAGTTAAGCAGGACCAGCCTTTCATAAACCCATGCTGAGTGGGCCTGATAGCCATGATGGTGCTCAAGATGATCTGCTCCAGAACCTTCACCAGCACTGAGGTCAGACTAACAGGCCTATAGTTCACTGTATCCTCCTTCTGGCCCTTCTTGTAGATGGGTGTCACATTTGCTAACCCCCAGTCAACTGGGACCTCCCCAGTTATCCAGAACTGCTGATAAATGATGGAAAATGGCTCAGTGAGCACTTCTGTCAGCTCCCTCAGTACCCTTGGGTGGATCCAATCTGGCCCCATAGACTTGTGTGTGTCCAAGTGGTGTAGCAGGTCACTGACCATTTCCTCCTCTATTATGGGGGCTTCATTCTTCTCCTCGTCCCTTTCTTACAGGGGTCTGGACACTTGGAGAACAACTGGTCTTACTATTAAAGACTGAGGCAAAGGCGGCATTCAGTACTTCAGCCTTTTCCTCATCCTTTGTCACTATGTTTCCCTGGGCATCCAACAAAAGATGGAGATTCCCCTATAGTCCTCTTTGGCTATTAGTACATTTATAGAAAAAATTCTTATTGTTTTTTATGGCAATAGTCAGATTAAGTTCTAGTTGGTCTCCTTGGAGCCTTCTATTCTCCAGGCTAAACAATCCCAACTCTCAGCCTGTTCTCATAGCAGCCATATTCCAGTCCTCTGATCATTTTTGTGGCCCTCCTCTGGACCTGCTCTAGTAGGCTCATGTCTTTCCTCTGCTGAGGACTCTGGAGCTGGACCCAGCACTGAAGGTACGGTTTCACCAGAGCAGAGTACAGGGGCAGAATCACCTCCCTCAACCTGTTTGCCATAATGCTTTTGATGCAGCTCGGGATGTGATTGGCTTCTGGGCTGTGAGCACACGTTGTCGACTGACTCATGTCCAGCTTTTCATCCACCAGTACCCCCCAAGTTGTCCTCTGCAGGGCTACTCACAATCCATAATTGAGCCCAGGTGCCCAAGAAGGCTAAGAGCATCCTGGTTTCAATTAGAAATATTGTGGCCAGCAGGACTAGGGAAGTAAATTGTACCTCTGTACTCAGCACTGGTGAGGCTGCAGCTCAAATACTGGGTTCAGTTTTGCGCCCCTCACTACAAGACGGACATTGAGGGGCTAGTGCATGTCCAAAGAATGGCAACAAAGCTGATGAAGGGTCTAGAGCACAAGTCTTATGAGGAGCAGCTGAGGGAACTGGGGCTATTTAGGCTGGAGAAAAGGCTTGTCAACCAACACCCACAAGTCTTTCTCCTCAGGACTTCACTCAATCCATCCAGATTGTATTTCTGCTTGGGATTGCACTAACCCACATTCAGGACCTTGCACTTGGCCTTGTTGAACCTCATGAGGTTGGCATGGGCTCACCTCTCAAGCCTGTCCAGGACCCTCTGGATAGCATCTCTTCCCTCCAGTGTGTTGACTGCATCACACAGCTTGGTGTTGTCTGCAAAGTTGCTGAGAGTGCACTCAATCCCACTGTCCACGTCACTGATAAAGATGTTAAACAGCACCGGTCCCAGTACTGATCCCTAAGGAACACCACTCATTATTGGTTGCCACTTGGACATTGAGGCATTGACCACAACTCTTTATGTGCAACCATCTAGCCAATTCCTTATCCACTGAGTGGTTCATCCATCAAATCCATGTCTCTCCAATTCAGAGATGAGGATGCCATGTGGGACAGTGTCAAATGCTTTGCACAAGTCCAGGTAGATGATGTCAGTTGCTCTTCCCTTATCCACCAACGCTATAACCCTGTTGCAGAAGGCCACCAAATTTGCCAGGCACAATTTTCCCTTAGTGAAGCCACATTGGTTGTCAACAATCACTGCCTTATTTTCCATGTGCCCTAGCATAGCTTCCAGGAGGATCTGCTCCATGATCTTGCTGAGCACAGAGGTGAGACAGACTGGTCTGTAGTTCCCCAGGTCTTCCTTTCTTCCCCTTTTACAAATGGGGGTGATGTTTCCCCTTTTCCAGTCAGCAGGAACTTCACCAGACTGCCATGATTTCTCAAATATCATAGAATCATAGAATGGTTTGAGTTGTAAGGGACCTTAAAGATCATCTAGTTCCAACCCACCTGACATGGGCAGGGATACCTCCCACTAGACCAGGTTGCTCAATATGATGGATAGTTTTTTAGACACTTCATCCACCAGTTCCTTCAGGACCTGTGGATGCATCTCATCAAGTCCAATGGACTTGTGCACCTTCAGGTTTCTTGATCTTCTACAGTGGGCAGTTCTTCATTCTCCCAATCCCTGCCTTTTGCTACTCGGGCAGTGTGGCTGGAGCACTTGCCAATGAAGACCAAGGCAAAAATGTTGAGCAACTCAGCCTTCTCCATGTGCTGGGTAACCAGGTCTCCCATTTCCTTCCAGAGAGGGTCCACTTTTCCCTAGTCTTGCTTTTATCATGAACATATACAAGTTTGCCTTGTTGCCCTCGACATCCCTGGCCAGATTTAATTCAATCAGGGCTTTGGCTTTCCTAACCTGATCCCTGGCTACTCGGACAATTTCTCTGTATTTCTCCCAGGCTACCTGTCCTTGCTTCCACCCTCTGTAGGCTTCCTTTTTATGTTTGAGTTTGTTCAGGAGCTCCTTGTTCATCCATGATGGCCTACTGGTGTTTTTCCCTGATTTTCTCTTTGTCAAGATGCATCGGTCCCAAGCTTGAAGAAGGTGATCCTTGAATATTAACTGTCTTTCTTGGCCCCTCTTCCCTCGAGGGCTGTATCCCATGATACTGTACCAAGCAGGTCTCTGCAGAGGTTAAAATCTGCGCTCCTGAAGTCCAGAGTAGCAAGCCTACTGTGTACCCCACTCACTTCCCTATGGATATTGAACTCCACCACTTTAAGGTCACTGCAGCCAAGGCTGCCCTTGAGCTTCATATTCCCTACAAGCTTCTCCTTTTGGGAACCTCCTGGATTGCTTATGCTCTGTCCCTCCAACAGATGTCTGGATGATTGAAATCCCTCATGAGGACCAGGGCTTGTGAACATGAAGCTGCTCTTATCTGTCTTTAGAAGGCCTTATCTGCTCAGTCTTCCTGGTCGGGTGACCTGTAGCAGACCCCCACTATAATGTCACCTGTCCCTGCCCTCACTTTAATCCTATCCCATAAGCTGTCAGTGGCTCCTCATCCATGCCCAAGTGAAGATTGACTGAAGATGGTCATTGACATAGAGGGCAACACCCCCTCTTCTTCTCCCCTGCTTGTCCTTCCTAAAGAGCTTGTAGCCATCTATTGCTACGCTCCAGTCCTAGAAGCTATCCCACCACATCTCTTTGATCCCAATGAGATCCCAATGAGATCATAGCCTTGCAGGCATGTGCACTCTCTGACTCCTCTTGTTTATCCCCCATGCTACCTGCATTTGCAAAGAGGCATTTAATTTGGGCCCCTGATGAAGCTGACTTACTGGCTGGAGTGGCTGGAATTCCTTTGTGCTGTTCTCCAGGTGCTCTTCTGCTGACCTGTGATCTTTCTTCAGTCTCTGGGCATCTATTGCTGGCACTTGCATCAAACTGTAGGAGCAGGATGGATTGAGGTTCCCCTCCTCTGGCAATTTTAATTTAAAGCCCTCTTCATCAGCTTGGCAAGCCTATGACCGAAGATGCTCTTCCCCTCCTTTGACAGATGGACCCCATCAGCCCCCAGTAGACTAGGTTTCTCAGAGTCCCATGGTCTAAGTGCCTGTGGCACCAGTCCCATAACCAATTGTTGATTCTTTAGATTCAACTGGCCCTCTCAAACCCCTTTCCTTTGACCAGAACAATTGATGAAAAAACTATCTGTTCTCCAGAGTCCCTTAGTGCCACTCCCAAGGCTCTGTAATTCTTGATACTCCTCAGACTGCTCCTGGATGTAGCACTGGTGCCCCCATGAAACAACATCAGCAGATAATACTCAATGAATTGTACAGGGCTTGTTAGCCTCTCAGTGACATCCCAGATATGATCTGCTGGTAAACAGTAAACCTCTCAAGGAAGCATCAGGTCAGTAGACAAGTGTCTCTGTCCCTCTCAGAAGAGTTGCCTGCTACTATCACCAATTACCTTTTCTTAGTTGCACTGCAGGGAGCAGGTCAGGCTGCCTTGCTCGGTTCCAGCATCTCTCCTGATGTGACATGTCTTTCTTCCTTCTTCCTGTAGGTCCTTGCAATTTCAAGCTTACATTCTCTGCATTATTGGCCTACCTCCCCTCTGCATGTGCCAGTTTTTGTCTGGCCGTGAGCTGTGGGCCCACTGTAGACTGCACTTGGAACCAGCCATGTAACTCCTCAGCCTCCCTGATGTTATGCAGCCTTCTCACCACATCCACTCAGCCGACTGAGGTCTTTCACCTGGGCACACCTTTTGCAGGTGGGTCTGCTGCCTGTTCCTGCCCCAGGAGAAAGGTCTAGGCACTTCCTGCAGTCTGAGATCTGCACAGCAGCCTCTCCCTTTAGCAGCTCCTTCTGGGTGGAGGCATCAGCTACTGCTGGGGTAGATGGTGCAGATCTCTCAGCCAGAGCTGCAGCCTTTGCTCTCAGGTGGGAGTCCACCATTCTGCCTTGAGGGCAGGTAGGATTAGTGTCCTTTGACCTATGCATTTGGTCACAGAACAGCTCCCAGTTGCTGGGTTATGTATACTTCAAGTCTCTCCACTCAGCCAGTGGAATGTCCCTCCTTCAAAGAGGCACCCTCCCTGCATGATCTCCCATGTGAACTGCTGTGCCATGCCCTGACTGATGCACCACTCTCTTTGCCCATCCTTTTTGCTCCTTAGGGCTGCCTTTTGTGGGAGTGGGAGGTGACCACCATTACTCTTAGCCACATCCATGACTCGTCAGCAGCTCTCATGAGAACTGCCGGCTCCAGGTGGGTCTCTGCCCTCCCCTGAGGTTTCCATGGCTAAGGAAACCCCCCATGAATGCTACAATACCCTGCTCCACTATGCAATGCACCTACGCTGGAGCTGATTGCCTCAGTGAGGTTATCTTTGACGTGCTTCAGGAATTTCTAAGAGCTGTTTGTGTCTGTATGATAGTCCCAGTTGACTTCTGGGAAGTTAAAATCACACATGAGGACAAAGACAGCTGATCTAGAGATCTCCCTTAAATCCTTGTAGAATAATTAATTGATGTCATTGTCCTGGATGGGTGGTCAGTAGTAGACTCCCACGACATCTGCTTTATTTGATTTCCCCTTCATCCTTACACAGAGGCTCTTAACCATGTCATTCCTGACTATAAGCACCATAAAATCCAACCCCTCCCTCACATACAGTCCCACCCCCCAGCCTTGTCTGCCTGGACTATCCCTCCTGAAGAGCCTATAACCATCCATCATAACATACCAGTCCCAGGACTCATCACACCAGGTTTCACTTATGTCAATGATGTCATCACTCTGGGATTGGTCCAAAGTTTCTAACTTCTTTTCTTTATTCCTTATGCTGTGTGTATTAGTATAAAGACATTTCAAATGTGCTTCAGTGTACTCATCACATCATGGAGCAGACTAAAGGACCTTGCTAGCACACTGTCCCTCAAACACTGATGTGCCACCTCCAGGCTTATCTCCTTCAAATATAAAGATCTTTCAGTAAGCCCAGCTAACTCCTGTGTACAGATCCTTTTGCCCCTTTATGACATTGATAGGCTGAGGCCAAGGGTATGAGGTTCAACAAGGTCAAGTGTCAAGTCCTAAAATTGCGTCACAAGAAGCCCAAGCAATGTTCCAGGCTTGTCTGGAAACAACGGTGCAAAAGGACCTGGAGGTGTTGGTCAACAGATGGTTGAAGATGAGACAGTGTGTTCCCAGGTGACCAAGAAGGACAACAGCATCCTGGCTTGTATCAGAAATAGTGTGGACAGCAGGACTAGGGAAGTTATTGTCCCCCTGTACTTGTCCACATCTCAAATATGGTGTTCACTTGTGGGCCCCTCACTACAAGAAGGAAATTGAGGTGCTGGAGAGTGTCCAAAGCAGGGCAATGAAGTTGGTGAGCAGTCTAGAACACAAGTCTTACAAAGAGTGACTGTGGGAACTGGGGTTGTTTAGCCTGGAAAAAAGGAGGCTTAAGGGAGATCTTACTCTCTACAACTCCCTGAAAGGAGGCTATAGCAAGGTGGGGGTCAGTCTGTTATCCCAAGGAACAAGCAATAGGACAAGACGAAAAGGCCTCAAGTTCCACTAGGGAAGGTTTAGGTTGTATATTAGGAAAAATTTCTTCCCCAAAAGGGTTGTCAAGCACTGGAACAGTCTACCCAAATAAGTGGTGGAGTCCCCATCCCTGGAGGGATTGAAAAGACACGTACATGAGGTGCTGAGGGACATGGTTTAGTGGTGGGCTTGGCAGTGCTGGTTTAATGATTGGACTCAATGATCATAAAGGTCCTCCAACCAAAACGATTCTATGATTCTATGACAGGCATACCCCATCTGTCACCTGGTGTCAGATAGTCGTGTAGACTGACTCATGGTCAAAAGTCCCAAGATCCTGCCATTGACACTGGGCTTGGAGCCAGGTATTGATCTGCTAGCTCTTCATTTTTGTTCTCTAATCATTCCCTTCAACTGGAAAGAAATAGGAAAACACTATGTGTGCTCCTGATCCCTTTACCATTCGTCTAAAGGCCCTGAAGTCTCTCTTGCTCCCATCTGCAAGATACCTAGAAATTATCCCCCAGCTCAGATTCCACCTAATGTAGATTGGCACAGTAACAGTGAATTTACAATTCTTCTCTGTTTAGCATGCACTTAGAATCACAGAATCATTAAGGTTGGAAAAGACCTCCAAGACAATCAAGTCCAGCTGTCCACCTAACAATATCATGACCACCAAACCATGTCCTGAAGTGCCACGTCTACACAATTTCTGAACACCTCCAGGGATGGTGACTCCACCACCTCCCTGGACAGCCTGTTCCAATGCCTCATCCCTCTTTCAGTATAGAAATTTTTCCTAACGTCTAATCTTAACATCCCCTGGAGCAACTTAAGTCCATTACCTCTCGTCCTATCACTAGTTACTTGGGAGAAGAGACCAACACTACAACCTCCTTTCAGGTAATTGTAGAGAGAAATAAGGTCTCACCTCAGCCTCTTCTCCAGACTAAACAACCCCATTTCCCTCAGACACTCCTCATAAGACATACTCTCCAGGCCCCTCAGCAGCTTTCTTGCCCTTCTCTGCACACATTCCAGCACCTCAATGTCTTTCTTATACTGCAGCGCTCAAAACTGAACAAAATACTCAAGCTGTGGCCTCACCAGTGCCAAATACAGGGGCACAATCACTTCCCTACTCCTGCTGGACACACTGGTTTTGATAGAGACCAGGATGGTGTTGGCCTTCTTGGCCACCAGGGCACACTACTGGATCATGTTCAGTTGGCTGTTCCACAGCACCCCCAGGTCTTTTTCTGCCATGCAATTTTCTAGACACTCTTCCCCAAGCCTGTAGCGTTGACGGGGGTTGTTGTGACCAAAGTGCAGGACCTGACACTTTCCTTGTTAAACCTCACACAAATAACTGCAGCCCATTAATCCAAATGGTTCATATCCCTCTGCAAAGACTTCCTACCCTCGAGCAGATCAACACTCTTGCTCAATTGGTGTCATCTGCAAACTTACTGGTCTGTATAGATTGACTGACTACTGAAGAGCCACTCACCTAGTAAAATTTTAAAGGTGTAAGCTTTATAAGAATTCTCCTTTAGTATTGTTTAACCTGAAAATGATGTTTGAAGAGTACATATAACATGGAGTATGTACTGCACTATTTGTTTTCATGGGAACAAAAAAGCAATTTCCAGGCCTGAATTTCAGTATAGGTTATTAATAAATATTGCCTCCAGGAAAAAATTCTGGATTTGGAAAATAGCAAAATTTCCATTGGGAAATGACAGGGT
>JANHGN010006844.1:0-20579 GCA_024605025.1 Megaceryle maxima | reverse complement strand
AGTAACTCCCACCACGGAGCGTTGTCGCTGCCAGGAGCAGAGACTGTCTGTGAAAATCTGCCCTTAACTTGAGGCAGCGCAGCTCCTTAGAAGAGACTCAGCTGAGAAGTAAAATCAGTGAACAGAATTGGTTCTGTTCTAACTCAAACCAGGAGAAACACGTAACTGCTCAGTGGCTCCGTGCCCTTCCCATAGCCCTGCAGAGAAGGACAAGGGTCTCCCGAAGTCTTGAGGGAAGAGACAGAAAGGGTTTGCAGGTGACCTAACCCAGAGCACTCACACACCAGTGCCACAAGTCCCCGTTCCCTCTGAGGGCTCCCAGTAGGCAAAAGGCCCTGTTCTGTCACGGGAAGAGGACGGATGTAGGGAAGAAAAACAGCATAAAAAGCTCAGTCTCACCACTCAGCTCCAACATCCCTCCAGCGCTGTTGTTACAAATCTGTGGCTCACGTGCCCTCTGATTTTTCACTATCACACTGTAGAGCCACTGTTCACCACACTGGACTTTGGGAAATGCAACAGAAACTACCTGAGCTCTTTCCATTAAAAAATACAAAATTATATATCAAATTCTCCATTTAGGGAACATTGTTTGAGTTGTGAATGCCAGCCCTCCAAGGTAAAAACATACCACATTTATCTGTCCGATATCTAGGCACTACAACATGTGTATTTACACAGCCATACCCCACCAGGCTCTGCCTCATTCACAGATCAGCTACACAATATTGCTAGATTGAAGTAGGAGGACAACCATAAATTGGGAGTTTTGTATCCATAAATTGTTTTCTTTTGCAATTCTACTGAAATTCTTTGAATGAATAAGGAGCATTTAACAACAGCAAGTGGGAAGGGCTGCAGCATTGTCTTCTTTTATCTTCAAAAGCTAAAGTAAAGAGCTTCCCCCATCAGCAAACTGCTTCAAAACCTTAACAATACACTGGGACATGAACTCAGCCCTGACTCAGAGGTAAGAATGAACCACACTGAATCACCAGCACGACTCTGTGTGGCATCCACTTACCATTCTGCAGCAGAGACCCAGCTCCGTCCCTCCAGCACACGCTGGTTTTGAGGCAAAGTTGCTTCCTTGCTGTCATTGTGTCCCAGAAGACCGATTCACTTTCTGGGTTTAAGTTAAATGTGCAGGACAGGGCAGACCTTGAAGTTCAACCATGACTTGTAACACTGGAAACTTTGCTACAGGATCGTTTGCAGAGGTCACTTTTCTTTCTAGAGGTTGGGAGGGAGGCCACATGAGGTAAGTGGAGCACGCCAACAAGGTGTTTTTCTTAGTTCATAACTGTTTTTACAACCTGATTCACTAATAATAGTGAACCTGAGTAAAGGGAGGAGGTGCTGGAAACACTTTCTGGTGGCTCCAGTTGCCAGGGAAACAAAGTTCTCCTGTCTCTCTGCATCCAGAAATGCTAGCTCTGAGTGAACGCAGCTCTTGGGAAATGGTGTCTTTTATCCTCATCAAAGACCAGCAAGGGAGAGAAAGAGAGAAAAGAGAGTCAGGAAAGAATATGTAAGACTTTTTAAGCAGTTCTTGTACACATATTTTGCTTGTAATAAGCTAAATACTCAGCATAAGACTTCTGCTTTGGTTTTTAGTTGCAGATGGCAGAAGTTCTTATTAAAATAAATTACTGGTTCACATTTAAAATAAATTACCAGTGTGATCTCCACTGTCACCTTCAAAAACCAACCCAGTGAAACCCTCAGCACCAGGACAGTCTCTGTGGCCTGTCCCAAGGCATGTCCACCTTCCATGGGAAAGTCCTTGGGAGGGTGTGGGGAGACCAGCCACTGTCAAACTGTCAATTGCAGAGAGGTACTGGGCAGATGTTGAAAGATTTCTGACCCCAGGACTTTAAAAGGAGGGGTGTTGTACAGGCAGGAGCTAATTGGCAGTGAGAAGGTCAGTGGCTGGATGAAGGAGTTCAGCAGGTCATATCAGGAGGCCATCTGCTCGGCTCTGCTGTCACCCTGCCAGTCCCCAGCCAGCTGTGACACACAGGCCAGCACCTCAGAGCAGGGCCAGAGTTACCAGAACAGGTCAGCCCTTTGCCACCATCCCTGCATTTCATTTCATTTCATTGAGGTCCCCAGCTGAAAGTTTTATAACTTCTCACTTTTGTGGAGCAGGCTGCAGCTGTGACTCCTGGAAGAGACACGAGGATGCTGAGAGCAGCTGAAAGTGAGCTGAAGAACAACTTGCAGTGCTACTTTT
This sequence comes from Megaceryle maxima, assembly GCA_024605025.1. Taxonomy (NCBI): domain Eukaryota; kingdom Metazoa; phylum Chordata; class Aves; order Coraciiformes; family Cerylidae; genus Megaceryle; species Megaceryle maxima. The sequence goes on along the minus strand of JANHGN010006844.1, from coordinate 18,343 downwards.
CAAAAGCTAACATTGTAGTGTTCCTTAGATATCTGTGGAACAGATACAGATACCTGATCTGCAGCCCAGATCATCTGATACAGAGGGGTTGGTTTAACCAAAACCAAAATAAACAACCCAAACCAAAATGAAACAAAGCAAAACCTCTGCAATTATTATTCACAATTACTTCTCCTGTGGGGCACTATCAGTGAATCATCTTTCACAGCAAGTTGGAAGCACAGTTCTGATGGGAGCTGGCCAGCTAACACAACCCAAACTTCCACCCAGCTTCAGCCCTGAGCCATGAGATGCTGTTGATGCCACTGATAAGCTTTATGGGGAAAAAAAAAAAAGCCACTTTAAGATTAGCCTGGTCATTCCTTTTTAGGGTGATCCCAGTGGACTGTGTGGGATAAGTACTGACTTGTCTCCAAAGAGCAAAAGCTCCTGCAGAGGCTTTCTGTTGCCTTTTTGACAAGGGAAAAAAGATGATTCATTTTCAGGAGGTAAGTGTGTTGATTATGTGCCAATGATACCTAAATCTTAATCTTCTTTGCTTCAGACTTGGAATTGTTTGTTGGCTTTTTCTGATGCCTGGCAGAAGATTCACAGTGAAAAAAATGATGTAGCTGAAGCTAGGGAAAAGTAAATTTTACAAACCTCCTCTGCCTCCTGTTTTTGGCTCCTTCATTCATACATAATTAATGGATTAAACACAACAGCATTGTGATAAGAGAGGGGTGAATTCAGTTCTCTGAATCAGGGCTTGTGCCTGTACCAGCTGACTAAGCCAGTCTCTGCTGACTCCAGGGTAGAGTGGAGAAGGCTAAAGCTCTCTTAGCTCTTCCCCCTTCCCTTTTCCCTGCTCATCGAGTCCTATTAGTTGCTCCAACAATGCCACTGAGAACCCACTTGAGCTGCAGGAGCGAGCAGGATATTAGTAGTGATGCTGAGAGTGAAGAGCATCCAAGAAAATCAGGCGTGGAGGACAAAGCTTTCTCCAGTGAAGGAGGAATGAAGTGAAAGAAGGATTTCTTAAGTACACATGCACCAGCCATACTCACAAAACAAACCCTGAATTACTTGAGGTTATTAGATAAATACATGAGGGCTGGGCATCAAGCAGGCAGGGACAGCCTCTTTTCACTTGTGCCCTGTGACAGGATGAGGGGCAATGGATTCAAGCTCAAGCACAGGAAGTTCCACCTCAGCATGAGGAAGAACTTCTTTCCTGTGAGGGTTACAGAGCCTGAAACAGACTCCCCAGAGAGGTTGTGGAGTCTCCTTCTCTGGAGACTTTCCAGACCTGTCTGGATGCATTTCTGAGTGATCTGCTCTAGTCCTGTCCTGCTCTGGCAGGGGGGTTGGACTCGCTGATCTTCAGAGGTCCCTTCCAACCCCTACCATCCTGTGATTCTGTGATGTAGGTTTATTGAGCATCACCGAACAAAGGGTTAAGACCCGTCAGGCAAGTCCTTGACCACAAGGAGCAGGGGCAAGCCCCAAACTTGTCAAACTGCACCGAAAGCCCATTGAAGGCAGAGCACACCTGGAAAATCAGCCCACGAGCGACGGGGACCGAGCACCCACGGGAGGAGAGGGCCTGTCCCAGACCTCAGCACTGGTTTCAGAAGGAGCAGCAGAGGGGGGGGGTGCCCCGACACGGTGCCACCTAGCAAAGCAGCCTGCGGGGACCTGTCCCCATGGTGTCCGCCCCGGGCTCGGGAGCGGGGAGGATGCTCCGGCCGGGCTCCCAGCGCTGGTGCTGCTGGGAGGAGGGAGAAGGGAGGAAGGCGGTGAAGCCCTTGGCAGCCCTCTCCCTTCTGCCTGGCACTGTCATGTCCCCGTAGTCATTTCCCCCCCCCGGTTATATTTACAATTACTAAGCAGCATCAAGAAGCAGAAACTCACATACTTTAAGCTGCAACGGGCAGCTATTTGCTTCAGTGTATGAAATAGGAACATCTGTTAGAAGCTAAAGACAACCAAAGAAATTTAAGCTCGTATAAAATGCTGCAGAGAGGACAAATGGGCTTTTTACACTGTATTGTTTGATGCTGTTACTAAATTGTAGATTACTAAGTGTGAAAACGGAGCTGAAAACTCGTGCCAATGTTTTTCAGCTTATGGAAATGTGCCTTTTGAGACATTTGTTTAAATAAGCGATGTGAGGAGAAATTGAGTCTGGGATCAATTTGTCAATTCCTTACAGCCGAGTCAGGTATCATAGACTCACAGAATCTTAGAATGTTTTGGTTGAAAGAGACCTTTAAAATCATCAAGTCCAGTCACTAACCCATCACTGCCAGGTCACCACTAAACAGTGTCCCTCAGCACCACATCTCCACAGCTTTTAAATACCCCCAGAGGTGGGGACTCTACCACTGCTCTGGGCAGCCTGGGCCAGGGTTTGACAACCCTTTCAGTGAAAAGCTGTTCCTAATGTCCAACCAAAACCACCCCTGGCGCAACATGAGGCCATTTCCTCTTGCTTGTTACTTGGGAGAACAGGCCAAGCCCACCTCGCTACAACCTTGTCTCAGGTAGTTGAAGAGAGTGAGATGGTCTCTCTTGCACCTCCTGTTCTCCAGGCTAAACAAGCCCAGGTCCCTCAGCCACCCCTCACCAGTTTCATTGCCCTTCTTTGAATATGCTTCAGCAGCTAAATATCTTTCTTATAGTGAGGGGCCAAAACTCAACCCAGTATTCAAGGTGTGGCTTCACCAGTGCTGAGTACAGAAGTATAATCACTTCCCTACTCCCACTGGTCACACTATTTTGAATCAAACTGGAAAACTCATGCTTCAGTTAGAAGAGCACTAAAGCAGTTGACAGAAAACAACAACTTTTATTACCATTATTAACTGTCCGTAGTGCCACTAAATTCAATAAGACTGCTCACAGAGTAAAAACACCAGTCTAAAAGTTTCATTTCTAAAAGACAAGGAGGAGGGGAAGGAAAAGAAAATCAGTACAACACAGAAAATTGCAAGAGCAACCCAAGCTGAACAAAGCCTACAGGAGGAGAAAGTGTTGGCTAGGAGGCATGGTTTAACCCCAACCAGAAACTCAGCCCCGCACATTGGAAGAGTAGAAGTGAGAAAATCTATGGTTTGAGACAAAGGCCGTTCAATAGGTAAAGCAAAAGCCATGCATGCAAGTGAAGGAGGAAGGAATTCCTTCACCACTTCCCACCAGCAGGCAGCTATTCAGCCATCTCCAGGACAGCCAGGCTCCATCACATGCAACAGTGACTTGGGAAGGTAAATGGCATCATTCTGAATGTCACCCACTTCCTCCTTCTTGCTCCAGCTTTTATTGCTGAGCATGATGTCATATAATATGGAATATCCCTCTGGTGAGCTGGGGTCAGCTGTCCCAGCTGTGCCCTCTCCCAGCTTCTTGTGCACCCTCCATCTACTTGGTTGTGGGGTGGTGTGAGGAGCAGAGAAGACTTTGACATTGCTCAGCAATAACGAAAACATCTCTGTGTTACCAACACTGTTTCCAGCACGAATCCAAAACACAGCCCCTACCAGCTACTGTGAAGAAAATTAACTCTACCCCAGCCGAAACCAGCACACTGGGTATCGAGCAAGTGGCACCAAGAAGAAACATCGAGTGTAAATTAAGACTCTGTCAGGGGAACAAAGAGAATCATCAAAGGCTTAGACATTACACTGAAGTATATCCTGTGTCTGATTTGTCTTCACCTTTTTTTCTGATTTCACCTCTTTTACTGTTAGTATAACTGCCTATTATTACAAATTATCAGCATATTCATAAAGTAAATGGCACCGAGGCAGTTCCTTTTCATTTGAATAAATTAGAATCTCATACCAGCTAATTTTCCAAAGTACTTTTCAATTGTGGTAAAAGAAGATTACTAATTGCTTTAGGTTGCTAATTGCTCTACATACTGAAGGGTTTTTCAGTAAATGCAAAGATCCTTTGAAACCTCAAGAATAGAAAATATTTTCGTGCCCAAAGGTTTTATTTTCATTGTTTCAACAGCATGCTTTGGGTGAAAACACCAGTGTGTCTTTACTGCCTGTGACTTCATAACTTGCTCTCTCATGCAAAGTGGCAGAAACTGCTGTTTGCTACTAGTAGGGAGAGTTGACCAGTCAGGCTTTTTACACAGCTGGCTGTTAAAGATGGAACCATCTGGGGTTTATCCACACAGGCTATTAAAGGACAAGGCATTAAACGTGCATAGAAGTGCTTATTTCATAGGACATAAGCAAATCACTTGGGAAACCACGAGACACGCATCCAGCCTGTAGTGTTCCTGACAACATGTAACCTTTTGGCTCGTTTGCATCCTACGGACAGAAACTCTCCTAAGAAATATCTACCTTAGAGGGGCTGAGCCCAGCAACCAGCTTCTTATGCTTATGCAGATATGCAACTTCTAAGGAAATCTGCACAACTAAACCCAATGTTTCCCCTAATACTTACTTACAGATAACTGAAACATAGATTCTTTTTATGGGTGTGCCATCCAATGGCTCTAAGTAATTTTGCACAACAAACAGACACATCCCCTGAGAGTGTCCTGTGATCAACTGGCAAAGGCACTGTCTTGTATTGCAGGTTTTCCTCCAGCCAGAAAAGCTCAAGATCCCCAAACAATCCACTCTTGATCACAGCTTTTGTAGTGACTATCTGTTTTGATGGCACTTTATTACTGCTGAAGTTGGATGCACATATAGACATAGAGGGAGAGGGAGACTGGGAGGGAGCTCCAGCAGCTATGGCTGGCAAATGGGTTGATAGGGTTACAGAAACAAACCACTTTTAAGCTTTAAGCTTTTTTTTTCTGGGTGCCAGTCCATTCTAGATAAACAAATAGTCAGAGAAAGACAGAATGCTCTCTAGTCTCATAGCCAAAACTCTTGCTAGACATTTAGAAAGCCAAAGCTCATCTCCTTGCTCCAAATCAGAGGTAGTAACTGATCTCCCACATGCTGGCCCAGCGAGCTTGTCCTTACGGGGTTCCACCAGTAATTTGTTTGGTTTCAACAAAAAGACTCTCATTTAAATTGCCAACAGCAATTTAATTTGCAAATTCTAGTAATAAAACTTAAATATTCCAACAGAAATTATAAAATAATCTTGCTATATTTTTAGCTGTGAAGCTGAGTGTTTTTCTTCAGTTATTCAAGATTTGACAGTAAATTTTGAATGACATTTACCTTGAATTTTACCAAGTGTTTATGGAATGCTGTGTAGTTTAAACCCACATGATGCTTATTCCATCTCCCCAAGCGATGAAGAGTTGAGAAAGTCTCAAAAACTATTCAGATTAAATTTATTGTGTTAGCAGCCCTTAATAAATTCAGACAATCTATCTCTAGCAAGAGAGATTTATTATTTCTGGTGTTAAAATAAATATGGAAGAGACTAAACGTCAGAAAGAAAAACTTCCTCATGATAAATGATGTCCTACTGTTTTGGAATAGTCAGGCAAGTGTAGTGGGATTGAAATAATTATTGCAACATTGTAAGGTCAGTGTCCTTCTCAGGCTGCTCAGCAGTGACCAACAAGGTATTGTTTCAGAATTGCAATGTACACATGTCAGCTTAGAAGGGACTTTCAGATATTGTCTTAAACAACTGCAGGGATGAATCCCATCTCCAAGGGAATGAGGGCCTGGATTCTAATGACAGGTCTACTGAATGCAAAGGATCATGATGAGGTATTCTTCATGCTTGTCAGAACAATGCCAGATACCTCCTGTCATTAACTTTCCCTTCATTATTAGAATTGTGAAAATATTCTAATAATATTTTAGAATATTAAAAGAACCAGCTTTTAGGAACCAAACAGGATGAAAGAAGAGAGAAGAGCTTTTCCTCTACGGGAGAGATGACACACTAATTTTTATATATAGTCTGGACAATACAAGAATGAACCGTTTGAAAGTAGACAGAATAAAACAGGGGCCTCTGCTTTTATACCTTTGATGCCTCTGGAAAAAAAAACAAAACAAAACAAACTTAAACAAGCCCAAGGCTGACGTGAGAAGTTAAATTCCTGGGTTTCTTAAGTGCTTTGGGGCAGGGGGGAGCAGAGTGGATGAGTTGTTCTTACAATTAGATTTTTCTCTTCTTTAGCATATCTATGGCAAAAAAAACCAACCAGGGACCTTCAGTCATCCCTAGTCATCCCTGCTGTTCAGCCCTGTCCCATGGGCAAGCTCAGTCCCATCACCCCTGGAAATGGCTCATGCAGGCACGCCAGGTTTTAGGTGTAGGTCCTCTATTGTGGAGGTTGCCATGGAAGCTCCTTAGTAACTCGGCTCTGATAAGCCCTTACTGTGCCATTGCCAGCTGGCAGTGTGGCTCAGAAAGCCCACAGTCCCTTGGCACAGTGATTAATCCGAAGACCTGTGGTGTGTTTCAGCTGACAATGGTGTTATGTTTGCCTTGACTTGTTAGCCCTCCATTCAAACAGCTGGTTTTCCTGGTCACCAGTTCTCCCCATAGCTCCTACTCTGTAGCTGCTAGTTTACCCCTGTGGGTTACTACATTATACTAAACAACCTATATTATACTAAGGTAAAAATCATAAAGAAATACAACAAATATTTATCAATAAACTGTTCTAACTCAACCACTTCTGCACACCTAAGGTAACAAGACAGTGATCATCAGGTAAACCACTACATTTACCTATACAGAGTGAGCTTTCTGAAGGCACCGTTTCTACAGCAACTTACTTCAGCAAATTGAAGGCCAGTTTTATTTAGTATTTTGCAGACATATTGTTCATTTGCAGATTTTGTCACGTGAAAGGATAAGTAAGTGTCAAGGGTTTGGGCTGGGCTGGCCACGAGATGAATGACAGATGCTCTTTGTTAGCCCTTCTCCCTTCCAAAAGGGGAAGAGAAAGGGATAAAGGAGACAGATTATGGATTGGAAAAGAAAACTAAAACAGCTTTAAGGAAAATAATATAAATAAAATTAAATGTATAAAAAAAATATATACTAAAACCAACCTGGAACCCAATCCCCCTGATGTAATTATGCAATTATGTCACCATCACCAGTGATGCTGCGGAGCAGGCACTGGGAATTCCCAGACTGAATTCAGCAGCGGATGGGAACTAGATTCAGGAACTGGATTCTGGAACACAGGGACTGGGATCAGAATGGACAAAATGGACAGTCCTCCTTGTATGTCTGGCCTGGAGCAAACCCAAGTCTCAAGACTCTCCAAATCAGCCTACAGGGAATTACTGCTGTAGGGAATTAATTACTGCTGCAGGTAATTACTACTACCATTTTATGTTCTATCTTACTGCTCATCCTTTTGTTCTACAAGCAGTGCCCAGCAAGTCAACTCCTGAGCAAAACCATTCAGTACTTCTGTCCATGCTTTCCTCTGCAGTGTCTTTTTACTTCTGGAGTCCATAAGAAATACCATAAAATTACTTTCCCTTTCATTGCAAGGTAGCTGAGAAAATTAACCTCTTTTACAATCATATTTAATAAGTTTATAGAAAGTGATGCTTGGAAGTAAATCGACCAAAGAAAGCAAAATTAGACTTGGAAAAAAGGATCCTCTGAAGTTCTGTGCTTCTCAGTGATTTCACTGCCCTGATATCTCCAGGTACGCAGCAGTGCAACTGGAACTATCATTGGTATCTGATGGGTCATTTTGTTACCCCACTTGTTACCCCCATTTGTTACCTGCTTTTCTGTAGTCTGATATGGAGAATCTTCTACAACCATGAGAGTCTCAGCTTGAAAAAACACCTGTTGCTCGTAAATGCCTTCAGCTCCACCATTGTGAAATTAACTTTGCTTTTTTTTTTTTTTTTTTTTTTTTGGCACTAGAAAAACAAAGAATTGCTCAAAACAGGAGAAAATCTATTTGAAGGTTGAAGGTCTATTTCCCCTTCTTCTGTCTTTCCCTTCCAGTTTTCTCAAAACCCTGTAGCCCAAGAATGTATTTGGAGAAAAACAACAGACGCTACTTCACAAATCAGCCAGGTACTTCCAGTAGCCAACAGGACTAATAAAACTGAAGTAAGAAAAGTTGAAATAAAAATGGAGGGAAAATCCCAAGCATTTTCCAGCCAACAGAAAACCACCCATTGACTGCTTCACCACCATGACTGTACCTGTAATTTTCAGTATTTATGAGGCTTAGAAAACATAGAAAAGGAAATTTTTAGAACATGATGGACATTTTCTCCACTGAATAGTTCCTAATTGCCTATCCTGTCTTTCAAAAAAATATTTTTAGACAGTTTTTCACCTAGCTCTTAAGCTCTTATTTGGAAAACCTTTTGCACATAAATTTTCACATGAAATATTTGGTAAATTGCTTCTTTGCTGTCAATAAAAAAAAAAATCTGAATTTGGAAGGACAGTTACGTTGGCATTTGAAGGCTCCTAATTAAATCTACATAAACTTACAACCATTCGTGTCTAAGGAAAATAATATTCCCTTCATATGAAAGCTTTTCTATCATTATTTTCAAGCTTCTTCTGACAACGAATATGGTTAAATAAAATATTTAATACTTGAAGGGCAGACCAATGATGGGTATCAAGGGGTGGGGTTTAATACTACAAAAAAAGTGCAGCTAATAAACATTTATTTTGCAGTGAGGCTAATGTAAACTTCATGGCTAATTTAGCATGCAAAGCCATAAACCAACATAAAAGCCTATCTAGTGTATATATGTTCTACAGGGGTGACATGCTTCCAGTCTAGAGAAAAATGCAGAACATGTTGTTACAGAAGAGAACCACTCAATCATAGACTCAGAGGCAGTAATGGAATGGCAAAAACGCACTGTGGATAAATGATGCTCAAACTGACATTTAGAAAGTGCAAATTTATTAAACACTTCATGGTATAGTACATTTTTAAGTGTACTTGTTTTGTAAGGAATTAGGTGTACATCACTTTTGTGTGTTTCTACTTTCCTGATATAAATAATACAACAGGGCATTGTGCTCCAGAAAACTACTCCAAGACAAGCTAGGTCAATGATTATCATAGAGACCTTTAAGAACTCATAAATGCTTTCAAAATAAATTAAGTTGTCCTCACAAAACTAGGTAAATTCCAGTCCTGTTTAAAACCTCCTTCTCCCTTATACAGGGCTCCTAATATGCACTCTCTTCTCCATCCAACCATTCAATTTCACTGAACTCATCTCACATGTATTAAATCCTTTTGATCATTCTTTTGACAAGCTATGTCAAAATTGGTCAATGATTTTAAAAGCCACTAGAAGAGACGGACAGAAAGATACATGTGACATTTAGCTTTGTTCTTTTTACCTAAAATCAAGTAATGCCTTCAGATATCTTCTGAACTGGAGGGATTCTGTACCTAGCACTACAAGACTATGGTGCTGCCAGTCATGACATACCTTCAAAATTAGTCATTGCCCTATAGCTGGAGATTAAAAGAAGACAGTATTCTGAAACCAATGTTGTACTATCCTCCAGTTTCAAAGGAGCTGAGATGTTATAATTTAAAGAAAAGACAGCTGCATAGAAAGTTCTCCTGTTTTAAGATAAGTGTGATGCAGAAAAATTAGTCCCTGTAGTGGAATGCACTGGAGATCTGAACTGTAGCAACAGCAGAAGTAAAGAACTATCTTCTAGCAGTGACTGTCTAATTTAGTTTCTTGGTAGGTACAAAGTAATTAGAGAGACTGCAACACAAACTCTGATCCACTGCTTCTACCTGTCAGAAAAGGAAGATGACATTAGCTGCCATGAAAGATGAAGAATGTCTGAGCAAGGAAAATGGAGAAGGAGAGTTACTGATGAAAAGAAAAAAAACATGGAAAGAATAAAGGCTTTGAAAATGAGCACAGTTACAAGAAGAAAAGTCAAAAAAAAAAAAAAACCCAAACAAAACAGCTATGTGACAACAAATCCACAACACAAGCTTTTACAAGAGAGACATGGACCTGTTAGAGCTGGTCCAGAGGAGGGCCACGAAAATTATCAGAGAGCTGAAGTACCTCTGAAGAAAGTGAGAGAGTTGTGGTTGTTTCTCCTGGAGAAGAGAAGGCTCTGAGGAGACCTTATTGTGGCATTTCCATACTTAAAGGGGACTTATAAGTAAGATGGAGAAAGGCATTTCACCTGGGCCTGTAGTGACAGGACAAGGAGCAGCAGTTTTAAACTGAGAGTAGGTTCAGACTGGATACAAAGATGACATTTTTTATGGCAAGGGTGGTGAGACACTGGAACAGGTCACCCAGAAGAGCTGTGTATGCCTCACCCTTGGAAGTGTTCAAGGTCAGATTGGATGGGGCTTTGAGGAACCTGATCTAGTGAAAGTTATCCTTGCCATCCATGGCATGGTGCTGGACTACATGATCTACAGAGGTGCCTTCCAATCCAAACTATTTTGGGAATAGCAAACTACTGGTTTTTTCCTTTGTCCAGTACTGGACAAGTATAGTAAACTATAACCAGTAACAGTATAGTTCAAGAATTGTTCTCAAATGAGAATAGACTGAAGGTCTTTTTACAAAAACACCTTTCAAAAGCAGGCAGAAATCTCAGGACATTCTTAAAACACAGGGGAAAGGGAATGATATTCAAGAATGATGGCAGACTCACAAATTACAAATTTTTCTTTGTAAAGGGTAATGTATGCAAAAGAAAACAGATAAAATATATCCTATAAAATATTCTGGAAAGTAAATTATAATGAGAGATCCTGTTCCTTAACATAAGCTGTAAAGTAAAGCAAATTTCTTCCAAAATGACACTTCTGACCCTTGAATCAGGCACATCTGATTCTGAGGCAACCAATTTGCTTCTTCAGTAGATGGGTTGAAGAGTCTGGAAGTTCTCACAGCTCTACTAGATGTTGTCACTTGGGGCCACAGAGAACTGGAGACCCCAGAGACATCCCTTTGCGGCGACCAACACTGGTCGGAGTCCTACCCCTTTGCCCATGCCTGGGGTAGGAGTACAGCTAAGGAGGCCCTTAAAGGACGTTCCCATGGGCTGCTCATGAGCCTGGCAGAAGGACAGTTTAGGGAGGCACTACAGCCTGTTATAGTCCTGACATGGGTGTCCTAGTTTCAGCTGGGATAGAACTAATTTTCCTTCTTAGTAACTAGAACAGTGCAAGTGTTTTGGATTCAGTAGGAGAGGAATGTTGATAATCGACTGATGGTTTTAGCTGTTGCTGGGATCTCAAGGACTTTTCAACTTCTTGTGTTTTGCTAGTGTGCAGGAGCACAAGAAGCTGGAGGAAGCATGGCCAGGACAGCTGACCTGAACTAGCCAAAGGGATATTCCATACCACAGAAAGTCACGCTCAGTACATAAACTGGAATGAGCTGGTCAGGGGGCAGATCATTGCTTGGGCATCAGTCAGTGGGTGGTGAACAATTGCATTGTGAATCACTTGTCTTTTCTTGGGTTTATTGTTCTCTCTTTTATTATATTCCTTTTCATTACTATTATAATAATTATTAGTATCTTTTTATTAGTAGTAGTTTAATTACTAAGCTGTTCCGATTTCGACCCACAAGTTTTACTCTTTTTTTTTTTCCCAGCTCCCCTCCCCATCCCACTGGGAGGGAGGAGGAGTGAGCGAGCACCTGTGTGGTGTCTATTTTTCTGGCTGAGATTAAACCACAACAACGGGAATAATGCTGTCCTAAAATGGGTAGAACAAACCTTAAGGTGATTTTACGTTTAGATGCCCTCACATTTGGCATCTGCTACATCATGGCCCTAATTAACAGTTTGGAAGTTAACAGGAAAATGAAGAATAATCAGCTCTACCCACAAAATGCTTTTGCTGCTCTTAGTCTTAAAAGACGCATTAGAGCCGACTGGATAAATGATAGGAACATTTCTTCTGCCTAACCCAGCTATTGTTATCTCCTCTTAGCATACGCTACTTCTGTACAGCACAGAGTCACCGAGTCTCTGAGTCACCGTCTCCCCAGAATAGAGGAATTAAATAATTCCCAGATTTTAGTTCCAAATGATACATTAGTGCTGGAGCTTGTCTCTGATGTGACAGGAGTGCTGTAGAAGACTTGGGGCAGGTACCAACTCAGTCATACCCATTTTCAGTACCCACAGCCAAGACAACTGCTCCACTGAAAAGTGCTTGGCGGGTCATGTTCGTAAGAGCATTTGAAGATCACCAGGCTCCTATTCCACACCCATCGTAGCATCGGTGCTTGGCGCAACCCCAAATTAAGATCCTTCATAATGAGCTTCCCCCACACAGAGTGGTAGGCTACATTTACTGCAAATCTTTTATACACCAAAAAAGACCAGGCAACCTACCTGCAGAGCTGGGGCTCCCCTTCAGCAAGCTGGGCATTTGCTTTCTGCTCAGTTAGTCCTCCAAGTTTCCTCTACTGTCAATGAGAGAGACTCACCATTCCTGGTGCGAGCACCAACGAGTCTGGGCTGACCTCATGCTGAGGATGGCTGCTAGGTCAGGAGGACACAGAGTATTTCTCTTCAGTCTAAACCAACAAACTATGAGTATCTCAAATCATGTAGTTCACTTTGAGGGTATACTTTGGAGGGGAACCCAGCCCAAGGGCTGTCACTTTGGAGAAAAGCCCAAATTATACTCACAGCCTTAAACAGAATCACTGAGACTAACTTTTCTAAAAGTTCATTGCTAAACCCGTATGTCCAGTAAAGTGTTCTCCAAAGAATGCTTGGCTTAACCACACTTCCATAGCTAGGACGTCAGTAAACCCTAAATTTTGGGATTGCTATTAGGGCCTGATAAATAAATTAGTCTATAGCCACTTTAAGAAGACTTTACTCCTTGCTTCCTTTAAAAAAGTTAATTGTTTTAACAACCAGATACTTCAGATGCTTTGGGCCATTTGATTAGACAAATGCTTTATGCCTACAAACTCTCCTGGTGTTATTCTCTAGCACGATATTAAAGTTAATCTTAAATACATAAGGAAAATTCTTGAGAACTGAAATCTTCCCCCCTGAGAAATCCACATCGATTCAGTACATGTCAGACTCCAGTGTTACATACAAGAAGTTCAGAACATCTTCACTGCTCTAAGGAGATTACAGTCCTACAAGGATATGAAAAGTTTATTGGAGTTTCACAGACATTTCTCTCCCTTTCCCTGGCCAGATTATATTCCATCTGAAGAGAATGAATCACAGAATTACTGAGGCTGGAATAGACCTCCAAGATCATCAAGTCCAACCTATGACCCAACACAACGAAGGTAGGTCTCCTGACCTTCTAAAGTTGACCATGTTAGTTTCCACTCTTACTAGGCTTATTTAAGTGCATGGACCTTCTCTTTCTTGTTTCTGTTTATTACCTTGAGAATTCATCTTTAAATACAAAATTTACTCTGAAATTGCTGCAACATTATACTTCTTCATTGTGTCAGTACATACGTAACAAATAGAGTTTTAAATACAAATTATTTTTGTCCCTAGGAGACAAAAATATAAAATAGCTCTACAGTTACTTCCTTCCATTGTATTTGGAGTAGTCCTCCAGTTCACAGGGTGCTGCAAGAGTGGCATCATTGATTGTCATGGTTACTGTGTCTCAATACAGTATATATCAATTTAGAAATAAAAAGGCAGCTTTCCAACCATCTCCACCTTGGAGACTCAAAACAAACTAGAAGACTTGGAGGATTTAGCCTGGAGAAGAGAAGCCTGAGAGGGGAGCTGATGAATGGTTACAAATCTCTGCAGGGTGGGGGGCAAGCAGAAGGGGCCAGGCTCTTGTCAGTGGTGCCCTGGGATAGGATGAGAGGCAATGGTAGCACAACACCTTGTACACTGAGATTCACCAGCTCATCATCTCCTTCAGCAGAAGGTGTGTATCATACCAGATAATATTTCTTCGGTGTGACACTAACCATGGCTTTGCCTGAATAAGAGCAGTCATGCTTTCAGACATGACCACAAGGTGATTTCATCTGACCAGGGTTTATCCTAGGATGAGTCCCTGAGTTCTCTAATGTGGTGATTTCTGAGGATGATAAAACAGGTAATTATAAACAGCTAATTTGTTTCCATACAACTGCCGTTATCTAGGGCAAAGGCGAGGCAGTTTTTAATATGCTTTAATAAAATATTTTCATTAACAGATGCTTTCTTCCTTGTAAGAAGGTCTGAAGTTGAAATCCTGGTCTCAGTAAAACTAGCCCAATTGTATCCAAAATTGTCAGCCATAGTCTATCACTTCTGCCACTGTCTCAACCTATTAAGAACGAAAGGATGTGAGGAAAGCAGGCTGCAGTTTTTCAGGCAGCTGCAAAAGCTTCACAGGAATGTTCTTTGCTGAGATGATATAAAAGTTTTCCCTTTTATATAACCCAGCTATGCTTTGTAACCTTGTAAACAAGACATCTGTAGCACTAAGAAGCCTCACACTGCTCTTTAGCATCCAGCTGGTTGTACACTAGGACTTGAACTGAAAAGGTTTTGTGCCTACATTGAAAAAAGAATTGATGGATGGGTTGGTTTAGACACACAAAGGCTGGAAAATCTTGGTCACTTATACTGTGTCTGTAGTGCCAGCAATAGCATTCATTCCCCTGCTGTTAGTGTTGAAGCCTTCATGGTCTGGAGTGTGACCTTGCTGTGGTCAGCAAGACCCCTGACAGCACAGCCCAGGACGATGCACTGACTTGGCCATGTGCTATTCAGGGAATAGAAGTGTGACATTTACTTCCCTTTACCACAGAGACCAAGTTACCTAAACTACCAATGTTGCAAGTCTTGCCAGGCATCCAAAAATTACCAAAAAAAAAAAAAATCCAAAGTGAGCACAAGAGTTTTAAGAGGTTGTTGGGTTTTTGGGTTTTTTTTTTTTTTCAATGCTTTTAAACTTTACCACCAATAATGGCAGGTATCATCTTCTGGTTTACACTAAAAAAACTCCAGAATTCTTATCAAACACAACTTCTCTTACAAACCAGGTAAGACATGGGTCCAGCAGGGCAATATGCATTTAAGTCAGTGCCGTTACCATTACACTGATGCTTCCTATGCTAGCCAACCCATTTTCTGCCTTTTGGTTTGTTCTTCAAATCTCACTGGTGCTCAGAAATCAAGTCCAGATTGAAGACTAACTTCTCCTTAAAATGTGTAAAAATTTCCAATTTGTAATTTATAGAAAGAAAACAATTTCAAATTGAACAAATTCTTGAATAAACATTTGCCACAAAACTTTACCACAGCATTTGTTCAATCTGAACACCAAAAAAAACAAAGTAGCAGCACATGAAGCACGTCATTTATCTTGTAATGTCCATGCATATTTGCAAGGAACACAATAAAAATACATTTCTTCTCAAAGATCATTAATTCTGATCCAAACTTTAAAGAATTAATTTTTTTCAATAGCATTTTTCATCTTGATTCTGCTATCAGAATGTTCTTTTAAATGTTACTGGTAAACAGATATTATTTTTAGAACTTATTAATGAACTTGATAAAGTATTTTTGAACGGAGACAATCTCACACAACTTCTGAAAATACCTGATACTGTCTATAGATACATGTGTGTGTTTATATGTCAACGTAAGTATCACTGTAAATATGCAGGTGTACAACTCTTAACAGCTGATTTCAACTCTAAAGCTATTTTGAGCTGTGACTATGTCCAACTTTGCAGATTACTCAGGAAATACTATTTAACTTCAATTACCGTGGCTGAAATGTCCTTATTGAAGTGCAGCATTTTCAGTGTGGGGAGCTCCCCAGGTTGACCATGGAAGAGGCAGAAAAGGCAGAGGAAAGGATGCTCGGTTTTGACTTCGTTTCACCTGCACAACTCTCCCTCCTGTGCGTACACATTACCAGGGAGATTTTAAAGGAGATGAACAGGTTTTGTTACCTTCAGGATTTCTGCTTCACACAGGGAAAAACATTCAGCAGAGAGATGTGGTGAAAAGAGATGTGGTGTACAGCTTTGCTCGTTCTGATTCACACCACCACATCAGCTCTGCAGCTGCAGGATCCTGTGGGAGTTCAGGTTCCAGTTTCATCTCAGCCCCAAATTCCTTTGTTATCTTCAGCAAGTCCTGTGGGATAACACATTTGTTAATGGGAAGGCAGGAATATTCCTCAGCCTCACAATGACAGGTGAAGGTTGAATTAAACAGCATCTTACTACAGGGAAGTATTTACTTACAACTGAAAAGTTGCAAAAGAAAATCAAGTCTTAATTCGATGCTGGGTGAAAATAAGGGCTGTGTGGCTACACCTCCCCGCACTCTGAGCTTGGGGTACGTACAAACATATAAAGCGTGGGCTCTTGTCACAGACTCTTTATTTACTGTCAGAACTACCTGTCCCTGTGGCTAGGAAAAAAGGTGAATAAACCATCTATATATTCATTGTCCGCTCAGCTTCTGACTTTGGTCAGATCAGAAATCCCTCAGTTCAGAACCAGGCTGAAATTGGATTTCTTTTCTGAATTTTAATCTGTTCTTTTCCCCTACCCCCCAAGCAGTTCTTGTGTGGTGTCTATACACCATGTGTCTCTGAGATGGGTTGACCTTGGCTGACTGCCATGTGCCCACCCAGCTGCTCTCTCACTCCCTGTTCTCAGCAGCACAGGGGGAGAAAATGAGATAGAAAAGCTCATGGGTCAAGGTCAGGACAAGGAGTTTGCTTACCAAAGGCTGCAGTTCCTGCAGAAAATCTGCTTCTGTGTGGGCTCCTCTCCACAGGCCACAGCTCCTGCCAGGGGCGGGCTCCTGCGTGGGCTCTCCACAGGCTGCAGGAGATATGTCCATCTGCTGCAGTGCAGAATCCTCCACAGACTGCAGCACAGATACTGCTTTGGTGTGGTCCTCCATGGGCTGCTTCACCATGGTCTACACCACATGCTGCAGGGGATTCTCTGCTCCACCATCTGGAGCACCTCTTCTTCTCCTCCTTCACTAGCCTCATTGTTTGCAGGGCTCTTTCACTTTTTTGTCACTCCTTTCACAGCTGCTACACTTTTTATTTTACCCTTTCTTCAATACCTTTTGCAGAGGCACCACCAGCTGATGGATGCAGCTTTGGGCAGTAGTGAGTCCATGTTTGACCACCTGGAACTGGCTCTACCCAACATAAGGGCAGCAGCTCCTGATCTCTTCTCACAGAGACCATCCCCGCACCCTCCCCCAGTACCCAAATCTTGCCACATAAATAGAGCCTCATAGACTTTCAACTCCATTTGAATATTTCAACTCCATTTGAATACTGGTTCCCACTAGGCCACTGGTATCAACAGACTAAAACTCTGGGGCACCTCAAGCTCCAGTGTGTACATGAGATACTATGAGAAAAGAAACTGAGGATTCATAAAAAAGTGTGGAGTCCTTGGAAAAAAAGAAACAAAAAACGCTGAAGAATTATCTTTATACTTTATGGGAAAGAGAGAAATACTTCATGAATCTTCTGGCAAAATATTTGCTCCAATATCTCCAACATTTGCTAAAGGCAGTGTTTACCATTTTCCTCCATAACACTGCATCGTTCACTTTTAGAGCCACTTGAATGACATGACATGTTTCAAAACCTACTGTGGAGGCAGTAAATCAGTCTAGTGCTCAGAACAGATAAAATTCATTATTCAAGCACCAGTCTTATTGACAGTATATCAAAAAGGTCAAATGAGCAGATTAAAAGCTTGCAGTATGAATTAAACATATCAGTTGATATTTATAACAGTGAATACATTTCACAGAGGCATAAGAGATTTGTACATTTTCTGTTAACAGATTTGGTCACATCTTTTGCTTGAGGAAGTACAAAATAGGTTTGGAGAGAGGCAGATGACAAGCAATGAGATAATAAGAATGTGAAATTTTGCCTATTGCCATTTTAAAGGGAAATGTTACCTAAGAGAATTTTAACAGAAAGAAAAATGGAAATTTTTAATCCTCCTAAATGGACAAAACCTTTCTGACTGAAGATATAGGTTGAAATTTTGTGTATGTGACTACCACATATAAAAATAGAGATTTTTCCTTTTTTTTTTTTTTATCTTTAAAGCATTCTTTAAAGGGCTTACAGCAGTCAGATTTACTTTGCAGGCTCTATGCAGTCATTGCAAGTCTAGGAGGCATAATTTTAAACAGAACACTTAAATCAGAGTCCATAAGACTAGAAAACCCAGACATAGAAATAGAAAATTCAGACACAGACTGTAACGCAGATTTCTAATCATTGTGCTAAGCAGCCCAGTTTGATCTGCATAAGAAGAAAAAAAAAAGAGAAAAGAGAGGAGGGAAAAAAAGAGAAAAGAGAGGAGGGGAAAAAAAAAAGAAAAGAGAGGAGGGGAAAAAAAAAAGAAACGAGAGGAGGGGAAGAAAAAAAAAAAAAAAAGAA